>JANEYF010000761.1:0-252500 GCA_029963845.1 Rhamnusium bicolor
CTGTAGACATGGTAGCCAGGGAAGTTGGCTGGCTTCAGCGGCGTCATCTTCGTTTCCTGTAGTGCCAACACGTCTATGTCGTACCGGGCTAGGAGTTCCTCCACTTCAAGTTTTCTTCCTTGTAGCCCGTTAACGTTCCATGAGGCGATCTGCAGGAAGTTCGGCTTCACCTGAAAAGACATTACAGATTAGTAAAGCCTGGCATCTGTGCAAAAAATGCGCTCATTGCTGAGCACATTTGCTGCATCTGTTTGAGCACCGCGGTGAGGTTTTGGGCCTCCACGGGTGCTCGTTCCTTCCCTGAAGCACGTTAATAGATATTTTATAACCGGTATCTTACAATAAACGTACCTTCCAGAAATACGATAATAAACAGTTATTTAAGTTTATAAGAGGGATTTACTAATATTGAGAATCTAAGCTTAACTTGGAGAAACACGAGATTTACCAGGTAGCAATAAACCACCGCACTAAAGTAGGGAACTTCCGTTCATCACTGGCCCCTGTACATAAATAGTGAACCGACTCGAAAGAGGCATCATTATCAAATCAGTTTACATATCATATCATATCATACCTAGTCTAGGATACACAACGTATCTTCGCATAACTGTAAAGTTCGTAATTGTTTTGTTTTTGTTAATAAATAACTTCTTCTGATTTCAAGTTTTATTTAGTAGCATCAGCGCTACAATAATTGTTATTAGAATGAAGTATTCTAGCATATCATATTTTTCGTAAGACATCTTCACTTTTACGATTAAATGAGGTGTAATTATGACGGAAACAAAATTATTAATATGTAATTTACTGAAAAACGGATAAACACTGGCACAGATAACACACGCCTACTTGGAATTATTATAAAAGAACGTAAAAAGTAATCTACTAAAAGATTATTTTCGCTGTTAAATACTTGCACATCAAAAGCGACCTCGTATATGATATAGAGTTTGAAAGAGAAAAAAATTTCCTTTTTAACTGAACCATAGCCAACTATGATTCGCATTTAAAAAAATACAACTTTATTCCATAACTCGAAATTGCATCTTTTTTTAAGCGCCGTCGAATTTCGACGGGGTTACACTAGTTTTGTTTATAACTCGAAAACAAAAGACGATAGCAAATTTATGTTTTCGCTAGTGAATTTGTCTCAAAAAAAGAGATCGAGAATGTGTCTTCCATTTTTTTGTATCTCTTACAGTTACCGAGTTACCCTATACAAACATCGAAATTTGCCTACCCTGTATAGACCAAATCACTCGAATTTAACAGCCACGAATGCTATTAGTTGTGACGTGATACATTGTATCAAGCGGTATATAATTCATTATTCATTTTATACTTTTGCTTTTATTTGTCTACGTATGCCCTTCTGTCAACCATATGAGGCTTTAGTAGCTACCGGTCCTGGACTCTGGCGTAGTATCCTGACCCTGTATGAACTCAAAGCAAAGAATCATTTCCGGACCCATGTTCATAGGAACTTTTTCTTTAAAATCGTCCAAGAAATCACCTCACTTAGAAGATATCCTGTATAAACAACACAAATGAATTAATTTCCCAGTCTAACTAGTTAAAAGATCAAAGGTTACTTTTAACTATTGTAACTGGTTGCATAGAACACACAAGACGCTCTTAAAAGTAAAAATTACATGTTTTAAAAAATTCAGCATTAAGTGTACTACATTTTCCGCGCTTTCTTTGTTTAATTTAATTCGAGAACAACTGGTTTTAAAAACATCGTACATATCATGGGTTAGTTAATTTAATTTATTTCTTAATTCTCGTTGACGTGTAATTTATCATGCAATTGACCAAAAATATGAAAGACCAGATCAAGTAATATACAAGTGATTGTATTCTTTGGGCACACTTTCAAACGTCTTTTTTTTTAAGAAGAAAACTATGTCGGCTGTGCTTTGTCATATACAGGGTGTCCCATCCAAAAGTAGGCACACTGAATAACTTTGGAGATAAAAATTTTTTTGAAAAATTGGTGAAACACGTCGACCTTGTTTCCAAGGGGGTCATATTTTAATGTAATACTTGTATACCTATCATCATCCTTCTACCCTACACGGCTACACCCCTCAAAAAATTCAAATGGCAAAGAGGGTCGAGTGATACATCTTTCTCTACATAACTGTGTATTTTTTAACACTTTTATCGATTCGTTTCTGAGAAATAATTGTTTCATTATTTTAGGTTCGGGAAATAAAAATAAAAGCAACAGTTTAAATTATCGAATGCATTGTTCAAAATAACCCCCATTGACGTCCATACAGTAGTATAAATCTGTCTTGAAATTCTGTACGAACATTTCTAACACATCTGGAGTCAATAAACGGCATTCTCGAAAAATTCTTTCAAGTAACTCTTCCAGAGATGCGGGTTTTGTTGCAAATACCTTCGGTTTCAAATGTCCCCACAGAAAGAAATCCAAGGGAGTTAAATCGGGTGACCAAGCGGGCCACTCCACGGGACCTCTTCTTCCAATCCATCGCTCAGGAAATCGATTATCCAAAAATTGACGGACTGCTATAGCAAAATGTGGGGTGCCCCATGCTGTTGAAAAAAACAGGTCGCCCTCTAAAAGATTATCGTCTTCGACGATTTGGGTAATCGTTAGGTCGATGTCATTTTCTAACAGATCGAGGTATCTTTCGCCATTTAAACTGTCAGGAATAAAAACGGCCCGACAATGTGATCCCCTAAGATGCCAGCCCAAACATTTAACTTCTGAGGCCTTTGTGGATGAGTTTCCATGAACAAATGTGGAATGGTTTCACTCCAATACCTACAGTTATGCCTGTTTACCTCCCCATTTAACTGAAATGTCGATTCATCAGAAAAACACGTATTGTACAGTAGATTCGCATTACCGTTAAATTATTCACTAAAAAATCTCACCGAATTCAAGCCGACGATCGGGATCATCTTCGTTTAATTCGTGTACCAATTTAAATTTATATGGATGAAATTTGTGGGCCTTTACAATTCGATGAACACTGCTTCGTGATACACCGGAAGCCTCGGCTACTTTCCTGATCGATTGAGTATTATCGATCTGCAAATGACCCAAAACTGCCACTTCGACTGCTTCATTCCTAATCGGTCGCTGAGGTTCATGCTTTTTGTTTCCTACAGAACCTGTTTCCATAAATTTTGTCAATAAGTGTAAAACATACTGAGAACTAACCCTTCTATCTGGGTGGTTTCTATTGAATATGCGCTCCGTAGCTCTAGCACAATTATCGTTTTTAAAATAAATGCTGACAATTTCTATTCTCTCCTGAAGGTTATAAACCATTTTGAGAACTCACACTGGTAAAATGTATCTCGATTTAAAATTGGTTGTTAACAAATTAGTGTTCAAGGACTATCAAATACTTATGAGTCTTTTATTATTCTAAAACTAAATGGACAAGGAAAGTGTTTTTTGTCGAAAAAACTCGTGTTGAATTGAGAGCACTAAAAAATGTAGTTTTTTTTTATAAATTCCAATATTTAGTGCCGTGTATTTTAGATTTTTTAAACGATTTCGATTGTGTGTAATCATCAAAAATAAAATTATTTTCCTTAAGAACGAATCGATAAAAGTTAAAAAAAAAAACACAGTTATGTAGGGAATTGAAAGACCTTTCAAAAGATGTATCACTCGACCCCCCTTGCCATTTGAAGTTTTTGAGGGGGTGGCCGTGTAGGGTAGAGGGATGATCATAGGTATACAAGTATTACATAAAAATATGTCCCCTTTGGAAACAAGGTCGGCATGTTTCACCAATTTTTCAAAACATTTTTATCTCCAAAGTTATTCAGGGTACCTACTTTTGGTTGGGACACCCTGTATTTGAATTAATGCAATACACTTATGTCTGTTTTTATTAGTTTGAAAATCGATTATCATCGTTTAAATTTTATCGGTGTACCAATTAATATAATGATCTATTAAAAGCATGTTCACTATAGTTGGATTTCAGATTGAACAAAGTACACTTTGTATTATTAATAATTAGGGGATTATTTGGGCACAGTGTGTCAAACTCTTTTCGTGATCAGACCTATGATTACGCTGTTCAGTTTCCTCACCACGACATTATGGTTCGTGAAAAAAGGTCGAATGTCAAACATGAAAATTAAAAAAAAAATTACAATTTCACGCAGACCGGCGCATTCGGCAGAAACGCTTCTGCTAAGTCTTTGTTTCTCTTTTTTCTTTTTCCATCTTAAACTGTCTGAAATTATTTTATTGTTATTTTTATACAATGTTATATTGTTATTTTTATACAATGTTTTCTTTTCTTTTTAAATATCTTTTCTATATACTTATAATTATAATAATAATAATAATAATACCTTTATTAACCATTGTGTGATACATAACATGTATATATGGTAAGTCAAATAAATTATGTACAGTGTATAAAACACAAACAGTAAAAATAAAACGAACAGTAAAAGAAAAGTAGACAACAAAACAGTGTAACATGTATTAATTAATTATTGTGCCAAAAACTCTAAAACACTATGAAAAGACATTTCTATTAAGTAATTTTTTGTAGCTGTCTTAAATTTGTTAAAGCCTGTTATAGTTTTTAGATGGTCAGGAAGTTTGTTAAATAGACTGATGGCATTGTAATTAGGCGAATGTTTATACAAAGTGGTAGAGTGAGGCGGTATTGTCAATTTGTTATTATTTCGAGTATTGTAAAAGTGTGTATCTCCCAGTTTATTAAAATTTGTAAAATTTTTATATGTATAACACACACATTTTAGAATAAAAATACATACTACAGTTAATATTTTATTTTTCTTAAAAACACCTCTGCAGCTATCTAATGGTTTTAAATTAAAAATGAGTCTGATTATTCTTTTTTGTGAAATTAATACCCTGTTTACATTTCCGCCTGCACCCCATGTGACTATATTCATAGACAAATGGCTGTAGATTAAGGCATAGTAAATATTTAACAAACCATTAGTATCAAGTACAGTTTTCATTTGAAGAATAGCAAAAAACGCAGAACTTAATTTGTTGCAAACAAAATCTATGTGATTGTCCCAAGAGAGTTTAGCATCGAGCCAAGTTCCTAAGAATTTTATATTTGACACCACATTAATATTGTTGGCCACTAGAAAATTTGGAGTAAGTCCTCTTCTATTATGAAAATTTATGGAGACGGTTTTTTTATCATTCAATATAAGTTGATTACGCTGACACCAGGTATCAAGCTCATTGCAGACATGAGTTATATTTTTAGCTAACTCCTCAGGGGTCTGTGCTGACACTGTAATGGTAGTGTCATCTGCGAACATTGTAACTCTACCTTTTGTGATGTGCTTTGGTAAGTCATTTACATATAATGCAAACAGTAATGGTCCCAACACAGAACCCTGAGGAACTCCCATCTGCACATCCCTCATATCTGACATAGCATTATTATATTTTACCAGCAATTTTCTGTTGGACATATAGGACTCTAGCCACTTCAGTAAAGTTCCCCGTATTCCAGTATTGTATAATTTGCTTACTAAAAACTCAACATTGACAGTATCAAACGCGCGAGAGAGGTCAAACATTAGTGATATAACGTACATTCCTCTATCAAGGTCTTTATAGACAGGATCTAAAAGATAATAGGAAGCAGTTTCAATAGATTTTGTGGATATAAAACCATGTTGGCAGGGTGAAATAATATTATGCAAATGTAAAAATTTAACCATCATGTTGTGAACCAGCCTCTCTGTTAATTTTGAAACTACACTCAAAAGTGAGATTTGCCGATAATTGGCTATATTATGAGGATCATTTTTTTTTGTACAATGGTATGATACATGCTATTTTTAGGATGTCAGGAAAAACACCAGATTCTAAAGCTGTATTAATTAGATATTCAAAAGGTTTACTTATAGTGTCACTAGTGCGCTTTAATAATTTGATAGTAATTTCGTCAAGTCCAGTTGAATTTTTATTTTTTAGATTTGCAATCTCACTTTTAATAGTGTATTCGTCTATATAGCACACAAATAAAGTTTGTGGCTGGTTATCCATAGTGGTGCATGGTAACGACAAATTTTCTCCAAAATGTTCAATAGTTTAATTTTGGATATCGTGCTAAAATAATTTGCAAAATTATTAGCTATTTCTACAGAATCGGTTACCATATTGTTGTCTGTATTGTATTTTTTATTTTGTGTATTTTCCTGCTCTAGAAATGGGTTTATCTGTTGAGCAGTGTATGCAAATAAATAAATAAATAAATATTCATTTATACTTAAAAAAAAAACTAAAATTTTCTCAACAATTTTGATGGGTCTGTAGTGTGTGGTATGTATATTTTCCAAATAGTAAGGATTTAATATCATTTTTAATGCAGATATGTTGATCATTGGGTACTTTTTGTGTTAATTTTTTATATATTTTCCTTGATGCCACAATGCGTATTTACAACACTGTTACATAAAAATTCACAATTCCAAATATGTGGGTACATATTTCATAATTGGCTCATACACGTGCAGTCACCGCCATCATTATAATTTCGACATCTCTTTGATATGTAAATGATAAACTAACTATACATACGTGTACACCCTGCTGGCCTTTACTGATTTTCTCTTGTTCCACAACAGAAATTTTGATCACGACAATGTTATCGTTTTGCATACTGATTTTCCCATAGATTTATCTATCATTTGAATATTGGTTAGTGCTCGGGGTCATTGAAATTATTCATCTGTATTTACCTAACACAAGAACACAATTTAACAAACGACGAAGAATTTCAAGTAGATAAAACTAGTTATTTTACAATTTTGTATATTTTCTACATACAATATGTGATACTGTTTACGAGTAAACTATGTACAAATGGCAAGAAACGGGTTTGGGTGTTTTTTAATGCCTCTGATATTTTTCTTACTCTCTTTTGGGACTTACTACTACATGAATAATTTTTCGTTCTCTAAAAAATATAGTTAGTTACCCAGTATGTTACTGGAAAAATAAACCTCTGCGCTTGTCAAAAGATCTATCAAATGATGTTTTTTGACAACTAATATGAGACACAAAGATAATAATATAATTCCCTAACGTTTCGGTAAACATATCTGTTTCCTTTTTCAAAGTTATTTAACTTTTTTTAGAATATATCAAGCGTGAAGTAGTAGTAGTAGCTACTTATTTTACTAGGCAAGTAGGCCACAATGGGCCCTTTTTACCTAGGGACCTACAGTTTAGCGTGGACTCCGAACCACGGTCTTCGACTGTCAACTAACCCACCGCCTGGGCCTGCCCGCCTGCAACGCTAGCAGAGTGGCAAACCTCCTGGGTAGGTCTCTTCGACCCTCCACCCGGGCTCGCCTCTCCGCCTGCATCAGGCTAGCGGCCTTCCCGGGATTGTCTGTTGACAGCCTACCGACTGTTAGACGAGCTATCGTTCATCCATCCAATTGCCAGACTCGATTAGTGCTGCTTAACTTCACTGATCGAATATCGGAAATTAAACGGATGTCCATACCTCATCCCCCCCATCAAGCGTGAAACTTGACACATATATTATTTGTTTATGTAATATCCATAGATACTTACATGGAACTGTTGATACTTAAATATTATACAATATTAATTTTGTTCAATTCTTCCTTTATCATCAGTAACTGCGTCGTACCAAAATCTACAGAGCAATAGGATAAACATTTTTCTTTTTCAATAATATTCATTTTCAAGTAAACTAAATTGTACACAGAGTTTAAATCTGTTACAAAATTTAAGCCCAAAAATACAATTAATAACCCCTTTGACTTACAGTAAAATTAAACAGCCTAAATACTGACCCCAAGTCTATAAAATTAGTATCATTTGATGTGTCGAATATGTTTTCTAATATCCCCCTTTCGAATGTCTTCCTTTAATTTCAAATATACTAGAAAAATGCAAAATTATCCCAAAATTAAAAAATGAAATACTGCAAACATTCAAGTTGTGTTTAGATCAAAATTATTTCCAATTTAATGAGGACATCTTTATACAAAAAATAGGGCTCCCTATGGGTTCGCTACTTCTGGTACAGGTACGTTGGTGACATCCTAATAGGTTTTAAAGGGACAGACAGACAAGTAAAAAATACCCCTAGATTTTATCAATAACCTACATAATAACATATCCTTTAAATTAGAAACAGAGAACAATTAATAAACTTTCTCGACTTAACTATAAAAATACATAAAACATCATTTTCCTATAATATTGTTATGCTACTGGACTGTGTAGACTGGTTAGACCAGACTGGAATTGTGCGAGAACGGCCGGGAATGTTCTGGAATGTTCTAGACCGTGTGAATGGATGTATAAATAAGACGCACGGTGGGCCGAGACGCGTCTTAAGTTGAACGTGAACGAGTAAAGAAGAAATAAGAAAGACTTATAAGTATTCAATTGTGATTATAGTTAAGACATTCATTAATCTATTGTTAATTATTAATTAATTAATAACTCCTATAACACTTTCTCCCACAAATTAGCCGCATATCAATCTATGACACACCGAGCCATCATCTTACCATCATCCGAGACAGATTTAAAAGAAGAACTAGACACAATCAGACCTATAACACTTAATAACGGGTACCCTCAAAATATAATCAACATTCTAATCTACAAAAAAACGAAATAAATCCCTCTTAAAAGAATTTACCCCACTATTAACAAGAAAAAAGTTCAAACATACATTTTATTACCATATTTAGAACTCACTTTTTGTATTCACAAATAAATCTCATATTAAATATGAGAGGATTGTATCTTTACAATCTGGGCAATAATATTGTTAAAAAAGAAGTAATAAATATTAGTTATGATACACGATCCAAATTAAATGAAGAAATAAGGGTTCCCAGGTACAACAAAAGTATATGTCAAAGAGTCGTTGACTATTTAGGTACAAAGTTATACAATTTAGTTCCAATAATATTAAGAAAAATACAAAATATACGTCATTTTAAACGACAGCTAAAGGAGTATTATAAGAAATATAAAAGTATTTAAGTGCATTTTATAATCTTGGTAATGACAATATCGCTGTTAATTTTCTTTGTTAATTTCTTTGTTAATATGTAGTTTTTTTTTTATCTTTTTTAAAATCTTGTTTATATTATTGATTATATATAAAAGTTATGTTAAAACTACAAGCTCTCATATAATCTTTATTATATAAGACACAATACAAGTCTTTTTTGGCTTAGGTGTCTCACCCTAAATAATTTTGTTATGTTAGTATTTATAGATTTCAATTATTAGATTTACATTTTTATGGTAAAATATAATTATAATACTTATGTATAATATATATATATATATATATATATATATATATATATATATATATATATATATATATATATATATATATATATATATATATATATATATATATATATATATATATATATATATATATATATATACATGTACTCTAATATTGTACTGAAAGACATGAGTTAATAAATTATTATAAAATTATTGTTATTATATTCAGGTCAACTCTCTTATTCAATTAGCAACACTTTTTCCAAATTTAACATCAAAACATCATTTAGTTCTAACAAAAATATAGGCAGATATCTTTCCAATGCAAAACAAAAAACTGATATCTCTAAAAAATGTGGTGTATATCGGTTAGATTGCCCAGAATGTAACGCCTCATATGTAGGTCAAACAAGTAGATCGTTCGGGGTAAGATATAGAGAACATATTCACACACAAAAGCAACATTCCATCTTTTATAAACACCTAACAGATTCTGGTGATACAATTACTGATGACCATCAACCTAAAATATTTCATATTTGTGGGAAAAGTAAAAATCTTGATTTATTAGAAGCGTTAGAAATAAACTAAATAGGGATAAAAATTACAACATATTAAACGACCAAATAGATGTAAATATTTCTCCGTTATTAAACTTGTTCAGATAACCTAATGCAGTTAATAAAAATCACACCATAATATAATTTATTATCTTGAGAAACCCCTACATTTAAAGACATAACATCTATACAAATTTGAATTATATGATCAACCATAAAGTGATCCATCCTTCTATTCAGTTCAGTTTATATTCAAATGAAAGTAAAATTAGTGTATAATTTAGATTACTTGAAAATGTCCGAATAGGATGAAACTAGTTGTAAAAACAACACATAACGTGAATATTAGACAAGTAATAAAAAAGTGTTTATAATTTTTTTAAATCAAAATGGATTTTCACAAAGTCACTTCATCTTCAATGAACTATTTGCTATCTACAATGCTGTTGAACCTCATCAGATATAAATATAATTTTATAAAAACTTGGAGACGTAAAATGAGCAGTAATAATAATTGAGTTTGCAATCTACCAATAATTTTTTGCTTCAGTGGCTACTCCTGCCCCACATTTTCCTATCGTATTAGATAAACGGCTCTACAGGCTTGTATTACATATACGAAAAGAAAGTAGAACGTGAACGTTGTTATAAGTTATATCAAAAATGTATACTGTTTCACTATATATAGACAACTTAATACTTAAGTATTGATCTAATATTATATTGGCAATAGTTGATCAATATACGGTTACAATAAATTACGTAAAACATATAACTGTCAATTTTTTGTCGGGCGGACGGACATGGATAGCGATCAGGAGTTGTAGATACTTATCGAATGAAAATCTGTAACCGGGATGTTGAAGACAAAGAACAGCAATAATTCATTTGCTTGATTTTTATCGTTGCGGTATTTACACACCTTATTTTTCATATCTTTAATTGGGTAGCGAGTTGTTTCCGATTGTTAAGAGAAAGTGATTAAATCAATTAGGACACTTCAAACTGAAGTGGTTGTTGCACAAAATTAACACAACTTTATTGTTTAATTTATTTCTGCAAATTTTCTGCTATTTTGTATTTTTTCACCATGATGAAAAATATTTATGGTAGGTTGTAATTAAAGTCTCTGTTTTTAGCAAAATGTCGCAGTATACATCACATCAGTTGGCCGTAAGAAGACGTTTTGTCATTTTGGACAATATTTTGACATAGTATGATTAAAAAAACATTGGATCTCTAATACCATATTAGGTAAAAATAAATTAGGTTTCCTTTTCATGGTAAAAGTTTAAAATATATAGTGAAATGAAATACTAATAACGCTGAAAATTTTTTTTGCTAATTACTATTTACTACTTTTACAAAACTTATCAGAGACAAGTACAACATATATCTTTTTAAACAATTATTTTCCCGGCTGTTTGCCAAAACGCTGAAACTTGGATACAAAAAAGATAATATGCACATTATGTTCAGTGTGACTGACTCAATAATGTAAAACCAAAAATAAATAAAACAAAAGGTATTCACCAGTTGAATAATCACTTTGAAAACTTTAAAACATCTGCCGACACGTGTTTCTGCTTTTAGCTTTGTCTGGACAGCTTATTTAAGAAATGCAAAGTAGCTAAATACTAGTAAACACCAATGTAATAAACATTGATTGTTTTAGAGAACAGGATAATTGAAATTATATAGTGGAAATTTCGGTGAGTACCTTTTGTTTTATTTATTTTTTGTTTTACTCAACAGAATAGTTCTAATTAACAATAACATTATTGAGTCAGTCACACAGACCATAATGTGCATATTATCTTTTGCAATATATATATATATATATATATATATATATATATATATATATATATATATATATATATATATATATATATATATATATATATTGTACTTATCTATGATAAGTTTTGTAAATGAACAAATAATAAATTAGAAAAACAATTTTTCAGCGTTATTTCTTCATTCCACTATATACCATATTAGGTGCCTAGTATAACCTTGTTTAATTAAAAATATATTGAGGTGTATGATCTGCAAACAACTTGATCTACGGAAATGAAAGTGGCTGTTCCTAATATGCGAAAAGCTTAAAAGATTCCTACAAAAAGTAACTTTTCCCGACGGGTAAATATAAAAAATATATACAAATTATACGACGCGACGTTTACTAAAGCACAATTAATAATATTATGTTGATTTAATTTTTTGTTATCTGCTTGTTTATTGCGTGAAGCATTTCCAAGGAACTTTAAAATATATCTAATTTCTTGCGGTTTTCGAACTGAGGTTTGAATTTCCTGTGGTTGTGATTTACCATTATTATCGTTCCGTAAGTGATATTGTTAGAAAAAAAATTGGAATAAATTGCCAATATATAAATATCGTCATATGATGTACTGAGTTACTACTAGACCAGTTACCATCGTCTTACTGTGGACAAATATACATTTCAATTGAATTGAAACTTTTCAAATTTGAATGCAATTTTTTGTCGTACCTATACAGGGTTTAAAGAATGTAAAAACATAAATATATGTGATTACTGCAGAATTATCTATAAACGCTGAATGAATTTGATTACATCCCATACATTTTTGGATTTTTACTTAACTGTTTGGCACATCAAAAGTCACTGACATATTATTACCCCACCCTGTACTTTTGGTGACATGTAATTATTGCATTGTTCCATGCATAAGTAGGCCATCAACTTTTGGTGCAACCATTGTTTTTGGATTAATAGGTTGGATTTCGACGAGTCCTTGAATATTGAACACCACTTTGGTACAAAGAAATATTTAAATCGAATTTAATCCGGTTAAAAAGGAAGTGTTTAAATGCCACGGCCAGAATATTAAACTGAAAATGTTCCAATTTTTTTATTTATTCCTTCACGAACGCCTGTATATGAAATGCATTAATAATAATAAATACATAATAAAAATATTGTGCAGGTACAATTATTTTTATTGCTGTACAAAATTACCTTCGTGCAACCCTCGGCGTTTTATTCAGTGACAGACAGGCGAAAAATCCGTTAGGGGTGAACCGCATATATCACCTCTGCTATAGCAAGCGATTGAAATCTTTATAGTACTATGAGGGACGGCCGCAAACTGCATGCTAACATCCGAACTTGGACTACTTTAGAAGGTCGTCGGACAGGGATGGATTAAGATCACTTGCCCCTTAAAAATATTGGATAGATGGATGGTCATAAATATTTTACGAAAATAATCTTGGTATGTCGCGTATTGCAATGTGATCCCTTTTGCCAGTAGTAGTAGACGTGTTTCGCTCTCCTATGAACTCATCGGTACTACAGGCTGGAGAAAGGGGTGACATCGTAATGGACCGTTGGTTACAGAATGGTCCAATATGTGCTGCAGCCAAACGCTGAGTAGTCGTCAATTTGATTTATTATATCTTTTCTACCCTACCATTAAATAAGTTTTAGCAGGGATATTATTATTTATAAGGTCCACAAGTAAATCGTACATGATGTAAAAACTAGGGGCTGATCCAGGACACTGCGTTGACATACGCATATCAATGATAAACGATATATTACCTTTTAATCGGCGATTTTATAGTATCCAAAGTAACAGGAGCAATAAATATTTTACCGAACACACAACACTGCATACTAGTAATTTCTAGAGGTCCAATAAATTAGCAGCTTCTGTTCTAGATATTCAGGAGTTATATTTTAACGCCTCAAAATCCATTTATACGAGAAAAACGACCTTTCACCGTTTACAGAGGTAACAGGAGCATATATGAATTTTTCAAGACGGGCACATTTATATTTGGTTGAGAAAAGTCTACCTCTTTACCTACAATGAGGTCCACAATGCCACACAGTGTACGAAACCCGGACTGTTTTGTAAAACTTTCACAGCTTGCCTTCTCCAACCATGTGCCCCAACACAGCACAACATACTGTGGTGGTATTGACGTATTCGGCAGTTCGTCTTCAAATAAATTTCTTCGAGGCGGCGAGAAAATATCTTCCTCACGCTGGCTATTAATCTGTCTATTGTGGCATAGCAGTCTCTAACAGTTTCTGCAATGCGATGGAATAAGCTGGGTTGGTTATATAGGGTAACACACGTCCTTTATTTTGCTCCAAGTCGTCGGTCCATATTTTTCTTAGAACGAACAATAACAAACACCATTTTGAAGGTTAACTGCGGGAAGCGGATATTGCCGCAAGCGGTTACCGCAGCCGTTCTGACGGCCCATAAAGCGAAATCGAGCCCGCAGTGAAAGGGTTAAAATGATGCTTCTGAAAAAACATCTATTTTCACGATGTTGTATACCTATGTACGAATCTGGAATGTACGATTTAGTCACGGTTTTTATTTGTAACTTTCAGACATAACAGCTTAAACTATTGTGTTTCTAAATGCATTAAAATATGACAGAAATGGCTATTCAGTGAAAAATTTATAATTGTTGCTTATAAATAATTCCTAAAACAGTAAAAGCAGATTCACAGTCGATTTTTTTTTTTTCGTTATATTGGTTAAATCATAATGTACATACAATATTTTAGAATATCCTCTACACTTTAATTCCCACATTGATAATAAAAGATCATAGCAAATTACATACAGAACTTTATGAAAATATGTTTCCTGGTTTTGTCGCTTTCTTAAATTTCTCGCTAGCCTTCCCATCCTTCTGGTATGCCTTTGGGCGAGTCCGACCCTACCACCCAATCCTAAAGCTGCAATTTAAATAAATGAACGTCGGGTAAGCCTGCTTTAGTGCTTATACTATAGTAAGTTTGTAGTAGATGGTAGTCGACTATGGAATAGCGTTGAACTATTCATATACTTCAAAGTTGTGAGGCGCAAGGGTAACGTGTTAAAGTTTCAAGAGTGGAGAAGTGATTTTGACAAACAGATCAGTGTTTTGTTAAAGCTGTGTTAACTAATGTCTATGGTTGTGTCAAAAGTTTGCACAGTTGTATTATTTACGATACGGGATTACAAATGTGTTTGTTTTGATTTGCTGTAATGGTAAATATTAGGCTTAATTTTCATTTAGTTTGTTGATGGTACATTGAATTTGGAGAAAATATGAATATCTTTTTTATGTAAAACTCTAAACTTTGTTAGTTTGTTTTTGGTTACTGCATAAAAACAAACGACCATGGTAAATATTAGTGATTTTAAAATAAGGAGTTCGATATTTGGGTGCGTGCAATGTTGCCCTTTAATTTTGGATTTACAGGTAATTTATAAGTGATCTCTAATATAATCTGCGACAGAATGCATCATCTAAATAAAAGACCGAACCCAAGAATTATTTGTGCTTCATTTGACTGGTAAAATTTGATAAAACAAATAACAAACCACTGTTTTTGACTATTTAGGAGCAAAAATGACTCAAATTAACATTAAAAATATATATTTCTGTATAAATAATAACGAGCTATATTTTTATTAAAATTTACGTATTCAAAATAAGAGTAATGTATTTTTAATTGTATCAAACATTCTATTATTTCTGGATGCAAATCGATGAATAGAATTCGGTATGGTTCTGATCTAGTTCCACTTTTAGGAGTTTTAATGAATTGATATTCTTTTTACTTCTAAATAAATACAAGCAGATGAAAATAGGACAATTGGGTTTACATCAAGTAAACCGAAGGCCTCCCAATGCGAAGCCGTAGGCCTACGAAATGGAACTGAAAACTTCACCACTGAGGCCTCGGAAGTTAGAAGGTCCTGTCTACATAGGGACTAGCACGTAGAATCAAACTGCCGAATCCGGTAATTGTTCAAAATAAATGCAGTAATATTCTTCTAATTCACAGTTACTGTAACCAAAAGCTATCGCCGCAATTTCGTCTTCTGAAGCTTTAAAATATTAGATTATTAGTTTCCCGGTTTAGCGTAAAAAAAGTCACGGAAAATGTTTTGTTGTGAAGACCTTTTATCATGATTGCTTTATTTTGTAAAAGAATTAGCCGAAATACGAATATCCAAAAAAATAAGTTTTATGAACTTAAACATAGTCTCCAGTAAATGACAACATTGTAGAATTCTACCCTCGCTTCATAATCCCTTGTAGAAAGTAAGGTGGGTCATTATAACATGGCCATTATATGAGGGGTGGTTAACATTCTTTAGTTTAGACATCGACTAATATAAAGCTATAACGATCAAGTTTTATGGGACGATGTTTTTACAGACTTTTTAGATGCTTATCTATAAAATGTCTATGGAATTTTACGACATTACTCACATATAAACTCACATTCTTAAAATAATAATAGTAAATATTTATTTTCAATATAACCTAAATGCAGCGGATTAAGATAAGATAATTTTTAATAAAGTTATTTATATTTCCATCCGCTGGAATATAAATAAACAGAAAAAGCCCACAAATAATTTATTGCAGATGGCTGTATAGTATTATTATTATTTACAACGAATTCTTCCATGAATTTAAAAAAATATACTAACGAAGTTATGTACCCTTAAAGATCCATATCATTATGTAGCCAATGAATCTGTAGATCCTTAATTTATTTTCCAAATGTTTTATACTATTAAGAGAGAAGATTTAGCAATGAAGATTTTACTACTGATTTTTTTAGACAAACAGGTTTTGCCAAGCTCGAAGAATTCGAATAAATGACAGAAATCTCTATCTATAGCATGTTTAAAAATACATTATGTGCCTTGAACTTTGGAACTTATATCAGTGTCTACCCAGATTTATTTGATATATTATGAGTAAAAAAATGGGAAATTTATTTTCATACTATAAACCCTGTGATTGTTAAAAAATCTATAATTGATTTTTAAGACGAGTCTGAAGATTTGTTAAACAAAACCTTTTGATTTTTCCATATACGGATCATGGTACACCCCCCTTTTCTCCTTTAGTTTTAAAGATAATGGATTGAAATTTGGGATATCCTATATACATAATAAGCGGCACTTTTTGACACCAAGTGATTGTTTTTCACTTCCGGTTTCGCCGGGTGCATAATTTTCTGAATCCAACGATACCAAATAAGTGACATTTCAAACGTCAATATTTTTTATAATATAGTTTTTAATTTTCTATTTAAGTGTGCCATGACGGTTCCGATTTATTTTAATTGACCCGTGTAATTCTAGAAAAATCGAAATCCCGTCAGAAATACTAAATTACGTGATTTGTGAGCAAATAAAGTTCACCAAAATGGTTTTTGGGATAAAACTCAATTTTTTCAAATGGTACCATACCGTGGTACCATTTATTAGTACTATTAATAAGGAATTTATTTATATGTCGTATTAAAATGTGCGATAATACAAACAAAATTACACCTAAAAGCAAATAAGGAAATACAATTTTGTTCTAATTACCTTGTTATACATAAGGTGGCTTTGGAATACAAAAAAATTAACACAAAATATTTCAACAGTTGTTCAAAATGCTGTCCATTAACGTCAATGCAGACAATATTTTTACATGATCCCAAACAAAGAAATCAAGGGGTGTTAAATCAGGTGACCTTGGAGGCCACCTCACAGGACCATTCGTCGAAATTACGTTTTCTCCGAAACTCCGTTGAAGGTAATTAATTATTATCCTTGATTTATGGGGAGGAATGCTACCTTGTTGGAAATACATTCCTTGTTGTAAATGGAAAGGTAATTCAGCTAAACTGTCCTCAATTTCATTTTGCAGAAATCCCAAGTATCTGGCACCAGCAGGGGTCCTTCAAATATTATTGGACCAATGATTCTACTACCAATTATTCCAATCCAAACATTGAAACCGAACCGCACTTGAAAGTTACCCTCCCGAAATAAATTTTGATTTTCTTGTGACCAATATTTTTGTATTTTGTCGGTTAAATAATCCCAAATTTATAAACCTAGACTCGTCCGAAAATAAAATCATTCCCAAAAAATCATTGTTTGGCTGCACGTTATTCTGCAAAATCCAATTGCAATGTTCCATCCTACGTTCGTAATCATTTTCGTACAAGTGCTGGTGCAATTGGTATTTAAAAGATTTATAGTGGTATTTGTGCAAAATTCGGCTAGGTGACTGGTTTCCAATTCAAACCCAATTTGCCTTAAAGAAACAGTCTTCAACTTCTACTCGAGCCAAAACATTAATTTCCTTTTCTTCGTCAAGAATGAAATTTTCTTCGGGATCATTGTTGGGCTCACTTCGGAATAGATTTTGAAAGCGATTAAAATAGTTTCCCGCTGAACATTGTCTATCAGGATATCGATCGGCATAAATGTGTGTAGCCGCAACGGCATTTTTTCTACATTTCCCATAAATAATTAACATATGCACTTTTTCATCTCTTGTATGAATTTGCGGCATTTTGAACACAACAAGAATTTTTAAAGACAATAAAAACACCGGTAAACCAACAAATATTTGACAAGCTAAATATTTCATTGTTTTCAAAGTCACCTTAGTTAGTTACTTTTTAACATTAAATAGAACAAAATTGTATTTTCTTATTTTCACAGGTATACAACATGGTGAAAAAATAATCACTTGTATGTCAAAAAGTGCCACTTATTATATATACATATAGGATAACCCAAATTTCATTCGATGATCTTCAAAACTAAAGGAGAAAACGGGGGTGTACCATGATCCTGTTACACCCGGTATAACCAAAGTTACTGTTATTCCCCCGGTTACTCCATTTTCATCAGGAGCAAATAAAACCGACCGTACTCTTTAATTGCAGTGCTCTAGGGAGGGTATTGCCAATTTACGTGCAACCTCGAGTGCAACTAAAACAATACAAAACCAAGAGTTAAGTGTTACACATTTTCTTTTTCTATCTGGTTCCATAATTAAATTAACTTGACCAGTGACCATCCATACACTACTACGCTTGAATGATTTCTGTAACTAAACTAGGTCAAGTCTCTTATGTTATATTAATTACACCTATGCCATATATATTAAAAGAGTTCGTTTTCCGTCCGGAACATTTGGAATTGTTATGAAAAAAGAAAACATAAATATAATAGGTATATAACCTCGAGGTAACACGGAGTCATGAGACATGCAACAAATATTGATTAGAACCTGTGCACGTGTAATGCAATAACGCACGTAGCGATCCGAACATTTTAAAAACATTTATCATTGTTTTAAATATAAACTACCTATTCCGGACTTAGTCACTTTGTTTATCGTTTATAATAACAATGATAATAATTTTTCACTGTCTCTGAAACGTAGTGCTTAAGAAGTGGAGAAAAATTAGAGAAATATCAAGTCAATCTGAGAACGCTTTCGACCATTTACTTGATGAAAAATCTCTTGTTATACGTCTTAAACATTGAAGAAGCTAAGTTTTAATATTTTCTTTAAAACAGCTGATACTGTTGGTAATTAATAAACTGGTCTATCATCTTAGTAGGAAGAATGTGCTTCGAGCATAGGAATCGGTGTTTTGGTATACGTTTTCCTCGTATTATCTCCGAAACGAAAGCCCAAATAAGTTTACTTTATCCTGTCCGAGCAAAATAGTGTAGGATTTATAATTTTTTGACTAATAATAAAGAAGTTATACAACTATGCGATGCAAATTTCCTGTGATCCGTTTGCAGTCGCGTACTAGGCATCCCCTCTCTAATAACACATCTTGCATTTCACATGTCCTCGTAAGTCCGTTAGGCTTCGACATTATGTCACCAAATACCGTGCAGCGTGTGATTGGCAGTATAAAAATACAGAAGCAATATAATTTATATAGTGGTAGTATATTTAAGTGAGCCGTATGATAAACCAATATCTACATGAAATTCACTATACATAAATAACACAATAAAATAATAGTTTTAATATTTTTTTAATATTAGTTTTCCTGGGAATGAAGGCAGTGTTGTCGAAACAGGTAAAACATGCTTCTTTTATGCACAACTCGTTTTTTTTTACTTTAGTGCTGTTTTACACATGACGATTTTTGATGGCCTTGCGGTAATCATTCATTGCATATCAAATTCAGCATGTAGCAACGAAACATCCGTAGAATGGGCCTTTTCACTACTTCTTAAATCTCAAAACAAATATGTTTATTTGAAAGCTAACTGATAGATATTCACCTTGTGCAACTCTGTTTGAAATATAAGTCTCCCATTGTTTAATAAAATTTATTATGGCAATTTGAACACTCATTTGACCTTGAAGCTGAGTGACGTCACACAGACCGGAATCATGTTGGTAGCATTTGCCAGAACGCCTAATACTACTAATATCACACCACAACTGACACATTTTACATTGTTTACTGTTAGTTTTGTGGATCTGTTCTGCGTGTTCATTTACGAATTGTGTTTTGCTTTGTTTCTGCACATTATTGGAAGAAAATGGAGCCAGGATTTTCTAAAGGAAATGCAGAAAATCTGCCGAAAGTTGACTTTATTATGGTGGACGAGTTTTACATGTCAAATTTGGATTATTTATCAGCAGAAGTCAGGAATATTAAAACAAAACAGTAAGTCATTAGTAATCTTATTTTCGTGTAATTTATTTATAAATATAATGGAACTACCATTATTTTAACATGCAATTGTTGTTACAATATTTTTCCAGTTTTCTGAATCTTCTTTTAACTGTAAAATTTCAATAATTTAGCATCAATTTCTAAATACAACTACTTTTCTTACATCAAAATGATCTTCACAACAGTAAATGTTTCTGGTTTTCGTCAACTGCTTCTCAACTTTGGCAATTTTAAACCATGCTTTTCGTCTATTTTCATCTGGTGGAACGTAAACGAAAATTTTGATTGGACAATTCATGTTGTTATTTGTACATGTTGGTACAAAGCACTTTTTAAACATGTTTCACACAACAATCGAAACTGAAGAGAAGATACTGTCAAAGTCAATTTCGACGTCAACTGTCAAAAAGCAGAGAACCAACTTCGCAATACACCGATGTGTCATGTTCAAGGTCGTAGTCCCTTTGACGTCACTAAGGTGGGTTGCGTGACGTCACGTAAAAGCGCGCGCTTTATTTCCGCACTTTTGTTTTTTTTTTCGATAGAAATCGTGCTCAAAAAAAAATAATAAAAAATACGGCAAGTTTTTTTATAAAACACTATCACATAAAGCAATAAAAAAATTTGTGAAAAGGCCCATTGCTCCTATGCGTATATTTCAGTGCCGATCACTCTATTATAATGTCACATTAAAGTCACCAATCCACTTCAGGTTTTTTTTGCAAATATGTATAAGCCTCAATTTAAGCATACTGCGAATAAATCGTACAATCCAGGTCCATACATGTATCGTACACAGGTACACAACATGGTGAAAAATAGATGTTTTTGCAGAAGCACAATTTTAACCCTTTCACCGCGGCGCTCGATTTCGCTATACGGGTCGTCAGAACGGCTGCAGTAACTGCTTGCGGTAATATCCGCTTCTCGCAGTTAAACTCCAAAATGGTGCTTGTTATTTTTCTTTCTGAAAAAAATATGGAACGCAGACTTGGAGAACAATAAAGGACGTGTTTACTCTATGTAACTGACGCAGCTCCTTAATGAAGGTATTTGTAGTGCGCTGAAAGAACACATACTAGTATGTAAATTTATTACATTTAACATGTTTAGCACACGGATTCCATTGCATTGCAGAAACTGTTCAAGACTGCTATCCCGCAATAGACAGATTAATAGCCAGCGTGAAGAAGACATTTTCAAAAGCGCCGTCTCGAAGAAAATTATTTGAAGACGAACTGCCGAATACGTCAGTACCACCACAGCATGTTATGGCGTATTGAGGCACATCGTTAGGGCTAGGGCTATTGCATACGCTCAGCAGGCGTTTAATAACCGAGCTGTTCGGGAAGACCTAATCTACATCCATAGTCATTTTTCAAGAATTTATTCATCAATACGGAACCTTGAGTGTACAATTACTTCACCTGGATATGCAATAGTTAACGCAGTAAACATTGTATTCGATGCTACGCTAGTTTATATTTCAGTTATCAGGAGACTGCTGAACTTGTGAGAAATAAATTTGAAAAAGTTTTACAAAACAGTCCCATCCTTGTAGGTAAAGAGGTGAACTTTTCTTAACCCAATATAAACGTGCCCTCCTTGAAAAATTCATATATTTTAAATATGCTTCTGTTTCCTCTGTAGACATTGAAAGGCCGTTTTCCTCGTATAAATAGATTTTGACCGACAAGAGGCGTCGAAAGTTAACTCCTAAACACTAGAACAGATGCTGATATTTTATGAAACTCTAGAAATTACTAGTGTGCAGTGTTGTGTGTTCAGTGAAATATATATTGCTCCTAATATTTTGGATACTACAAAATCGCCCATTAAAAGGTATTTTTATATGTGTGTGCCGGAGTCCTGGATCAGTCCCTGGTTTTTACGTCATGTACGATTTACTCGCGGACCTTTCATAAAACAGCAAATTTTATTTTGTTCAGCTTGGCATTGTACTAGATTTTCCTCATTTTTTCCTATTTTACATTCTCAGTTTTAAATGCGCAAGAACCACCACTGTTTTTAACAAACGCTGTGCCCTATGGGTTTGTGAGCAGCTGAGAGGCTATCAAGGAAACACCAATTATGACGACTTGAATACCCATTATTTTGTAATTAGTGTCATAGAAGTGATTGTTTCTGTCTGGGATTCTCGTAAAAATCGGCAAACAGTGAGTTATACATTTTTGAAAGACATATTCAACAGTTAGGAAAAAAATGATAATGCCAATAGTAGATAGAAAATTCGATTTCATTCCATATTATAAATTTGTTCATGTGGTTACGGCTGATTAAAAAAGCAATGAGTAAATTACCGAGGTTCTCTCATTCGGTTAGTTTTTTTATTTACTCATATAACATGAAGGTCTGTTTTGATATAATGGAATCCAACAATTATACCAAATTGATTAAATGGTAAAAAATACACTTATTGATGATACTAACATTTAAATGTTAAAATAAAAATCCCACGCATTAAAATAAATTTAAAAAGTCACTGCAATGCGTTTCCTATTGTCATTGAATCCGCTATAAATTCCTGGGAGATTATATCAGGTCCGTTGCATAACAATGCTAATAATAAGGCGTTGCCTATTTGCATTTTCAAGTAAATAACACTTTATGTTCCTTTAAAATAATATTGTTAATTAAAGTTTGCTAATGAACATAATGGCAATGATTACATATCGATGTTCCTTGTGCTTTCGAATATAACAGTTTGACAGATGGATTAGTGACTAAAGTGTGTGGAGTCAATGGCGCAAAATCCCTCAGTATTTATCGTCAGCGGCATACCGACAAAAGAAATAAATAAATTGCCCAGGGGACGCCTTTGTTATGTTGTCGCAAGTCGTCGATTGTCTCGTCGTTAACAAGCCATTTATATCTATAGCTCGGTTTTTTTATTTCTTATGCTGAAATTATATCTGTTTAGAGATTGACATTATCTTTTTTCCATGACTATGGATTCAGTGATTATCATTGTCCTTGTTATTCTGCTAATTTTAAACTGGGTTAGGAAGGATTATAAGAAGTTATAATGCTGCTTCTTTAAAACAAAACGTAAAGCATTAAAATTTAGTCAAAAAATGACATATTGGACGTGGCTTATGATTTTTCTGCATATTTTTTAACTTTAGTATTAGCTATAGCCAAGGCCGTAACAATCCGCCTAATTTTATACAGATTCATAGCAAATCCACTAATTTCTTACATTCATCTGTATTTATTTAATACTCGACGCAATTATGGCTTATGTTATGTGGCCATCGTGTTCAGGTAATTCCTCGGTGACTAATCCTTCAAATGAATTAATAAATAGTAAACTAAAGGTGAGGTCTAATAATGTAACAGGTTACGCCAAAGTTGCTATCATGGCCAGTGCCCACTTTGTTTGCTCGATTAGAATAATAGAAAGTGATATTTTGTTATTTATCTTTCGTAAATATTATTATTATTGCATAAAAATTGCATGAATGAGATAGATAACTGACGAGGCGTGATGCGTATTTTATTAAAAATAAATATTATTTGTAGCATTGTTTTCTCTATTTGTATTTGCCAATATTTTATCGAGAAATCTAATTAACAGAAATTAAGAAACATGTTGTAGTAACACTAAGGGCCAGTTGTATGAACATGATTCAACCAAAGTTCAGGTGAACTTGATTTAAAATCCAAGGATACTATTGTTGGAACAATCGTAATGTTGGATTTAAAACCAAGTTCAGCAAACTTTAGCTGAACCACGTTGGTACAACTGACCCTAAACGTTTAATAGCATAGGCATACAGTCCTGTACATCGGAGCGAAGGTATCAGGAACAGGGTCGCGTCCCTCCAGCCAGACCACCCGGATTCAAATCCGGTCATGACCAAGTCGATAGATAGCATAGTGTGGGATCTGTGAGCCCTTTAAATATCCATATCCCCAAGTAATATGTGACATAAAAAACAATCCGGCATGCTTAAAGGAACCTTGTACTAGTCAAATAAGGAAAATTAGAGGGAAGTAACTGATAAAGTTTTATAAACTACTAAAAAGCCTGAGCTCAATATGTTGCGCTCGAGCTGCCGTCTTGGAAAAATGGTGCTCCGATTCAGTTTTTTGCTTGTATGTATCTCGGTATCCATTAGCGATATCGGAATTATGTTTCATATAAAAAAATAAAGCTTGTAGAATTCTCTGCAAAAAATTACATTTTCCCGTATCTATTATTATTATTATTATTAAAATAGTACAAGCAACTCAAAAAAACATACAGAATGAACATGGATAAAAATAAAGATATGCCCAGTTTTCCACCTAAGCTCAAATATGGGTATTGGCTCAGGTATTTATCTCGTACTGTATTTGGCATGACGGAGGAGCCGGATGGCAGACGTTTCTGTGCCTCTTTCTTTTAACACTGCATTTGTTGTTCAGATTAACGTTTTTTAGTTCTAAGCCCGGACTGGCCCCGCACCGCCCAACCTAACAATTTCCCCGTCGCCACCGTACGCGGGGATACTAGGTCGATAGGTATAACAGTCTCTATGCACTTTGTATTAAAATTCCATCGTGTTGGAGCCGCTTTAGGTAATCTCACCTTAACAACACTATCTAACACGGCTGTTCTTTTTGGCGATTTTCCAAAGAATGAAGAAAAACTATGTAAATTAGCAAAAATAAATTTTATGTTTTTATCCTGACTTGATGCTTTTTGTAAAATAAAATTTAGTTGATGAGCGTAACAATGAATAAAATTTGCTGAAGGATAACTTTTTTTAATTTTGGCTTGTACACCTTCAAAAGCACCACTCATTACTGATGCTCCATCATAACTTTGTGCTATCAATTTTTCAGGACTTTCATTAATTTTCAGACATTCTAACTCTTTTAAAATTACATCTGTCAAATGCTGCGGTGTCGTTCCTTGAGGCTGAATAAATTTCCAAAATCTCTCACATACAACACCGTCTAAAACGTATCTAAATACAAAAACTACTTGTACTTTTAATTTTAAATGTTTCTAGTCAGTTACACCTATTTTGGACCATATAGGATCAGGATCATCACCAAATAACAGGCATGGGAAACAAAAAAATGCATTTTTTACCTCGCATCCGCAAATCCACTCGGATAAATCGAACATTGAATTTCGAAAATACATATTAACTTCTTTTTGATGTTTGCTTTATCGTCATATTAGGTTTTGGACGACCACCACCTTTGAATTTCACTCGGTCTTCATAACCCAACTTATGTCCATCTTTCAGTTTTAATATATTTTGTACAACACTCATATTTAATAGTAAACACCAAAAACACTGTTTTACTTAATTTCACGACAAGTAGAGATTTACTAATAAAATGTTCACAAATAAAAACATTAAACACAACGCGACAGACCAACGCGTACCTAGTCAGCATTAAGACTGCTCTACTAAACTTCGTGCGTTAATGTTTCCGTAAAATGTGTCAAGGACATTGTCCCCGCCAGTGTTTTCTGTCTTTTGCTTTCTGACAATTCGCGCATAAGTCTATTTCACTTTAATTCGTTGTAAATTCGGTCCGTAGCTAGCTTTGAGAACAAGTTGTGGATTGACCCAAGATTTTTAAATTCTATACGAAATTCTACGATCTAGATATTTGAATGAACTAGAAACTAATATATTTTTTAAGAATATTAAAAATATATATATTATATATTTTTAAACTTCAGAAAATGAATAGCTCTATTTTCTTTATTTGTATGTGGAGGTCATTGACCAAATGACCCTATAGAGGAACCGCCAGTGGTAGATACAACGGATATGTATTCTTTTTTTTTTAATATTCGTGTCGCCATAGAAACGTTACCTGTAATAATTCCGTAATCCACAAAAAAACTGCCTTTAGGTTAGAATATTATATTACCTTCCTAATTGTTGCGGATTATGAATAACTAATTTTTAAGGCTGTGTTAAAAGGAAACAAATACATAATTTAGAATATTCTCAGACTCTGTTAACGCCTTGTGGCGCCTTGGAGCTTTTAACTCGAATATTTACAAGTTCGAAGCAAATCCCTAAATGTAAACTTTGAGATTTTATGCGGATCGCTACAAACTTTCCTTAATAACCGATGTACTCAATCAAAGTTTGCCCGAATATGGGTTTATTTTTATATCTGTTTAATTTTAAACTTATTTAAAATTTTTACGATGGAATAATCATACTTCTAGTACAGAATACAATATTGCATGTAGAATGTGGATTAATAAACAGAAACATATTTTTCATTATTTTTAGTTAAAAGCTATTTCTGTTATACAAGATATACACCATTATGTATCAAAAAAAAAAAAATTTTATTAACGTCAAAATGTGCAAAAGATAATAAATATTTATATGTGATACTATAAAGCTTCCATGTAGCAACCATAAGTCGATATTGGTCAGTTGAGTTGGTTTCAGGATTGTTTTATTTTGACAGCATTATAATATCGTTCCCCAAATGACTTCAATTAGTAATACATTTCCATACTTTTATCGCCGATTATTAATTTTAAAATTTAATTTTTTTGTTATATCAAACGTATTTCGTAGTTTTGAAATGTGGTTCGTTTCAAATAATAAACAGTACGTTGTCGCTCTATGAAGTTTTTAACGAATTAATCACATTCAGTAAAGTTAATTAATTTGTTTCGGTTTAAGTAATTTTAAAGTAAACATATCCTCTTTGTATAGATAATAAATTTCTTAAATTATGTGTGAAATTTTATTACTGAGCCCGAAACACGTTTATCGTGTCAAATATAGATAGATGCGAAGAGAATAATAATCTTAATGACTTTTGACTTCTTCGATTTGGGACTTGTTCAGGTCTGATATTTTTTTCTGGAATAATATATACATACATATGTATATTTTTAATTACAGTCGAACTTCTCTAAGTCGAACCTCCTAAATCCCCCCCGAAACTGTTCGAGTTAGGCACATTTGAGTTAAAGAAAATTCTTCTAAAACAAAGTATAGTTTATTTCAAACTTATTTGCAACATAATAAACGTCGACTTCTTGGACGGCGGTAAGCGCATCAAAGAAGCCGACGTTATTTATGTTACAAATAAGTTTGATATAAACTAGGGATGCAACGATTACGATTACGGTTAATCGTAATCGGCGATAATTGGTGTTTTACCGATTAATCCTAATCGGCGATTATTGGTACGATTAATCGTTGACTTGTCTATGCATGTCTATGCATTTTCGCACGAAATTTTAGGGCGAGACCATCCCGCCAGTGCACTGTACGCAGTTTACAAGGCAAGAGGGCAATAAAAAACGCGCCGTGCCTTTACAGTTTACTTACCTATGATTTTTAACTTGAGTTGTGCATTGTGATTTTAGCTTTTACTCAGTGAAGTTTTAATTTCTATTTATTTACTAATTAATTATTATTATAGTAGGTTAGGTATGTCTACAAAACGCGAATTAAGTGACATTTGGAAACATTTTGTGAAAATTTTATGTGTACAAGGCAAAATGTAAATACTGTGAGACAGAAATTTCGCGTGGTGGTCAGAATGCAGCATCTAAAGGTTATACAACAAGTAATATGTGGGCTCATGTAAAGCGTTTTCATAAGGAAGAAATGAACAGAGATAATTGTGATAAAGTTCGGATCTGACGACTTCCACTGATACTCCGCCACAAAAGAAACAAGCAAGGATTCCAGAACTTTTTGAAAATGTTGGTATGTACGATATCAACAGTCCACGTGCCAAAGATAACACGGGTAATTGCTGAAGAAATTTGCCTTGATATGGCACCTTTGGACCAAGTAAACAAAGTTGTCTTTCGCAGATTTATTATATTTTATTTAACGTATGTTTACTTTTTTGTTTTGTTTTATTTTATACTATATACCATAAGTTTATGTTCGTTAAACTACTATCCTACTAGTACTAAACTAAGTACTGCAACACCCCCCGTCCAATTGTTGGCATATCACAAAAAGCTGGGGGTTGTACTTATTGACCGGTAGCTCAGTGAGCAGGTCGTGAATTAGGGCTTCGATTGATTTGAGTTATCACCAAAATCTAGGCTGGGCGCCAGGACTTTTGCAAGTACCAAATAATTAAAATTTTATTTTAAAAGGTAAAGATAACGTTAAAACTTGAATTCGGTTGGTAAGGAAGTGGAATAAAAAGATATTATTTTATAAAAAAGTATAATCAAGACTAGTATATGTGATGTACAATATATACAAGATATTAAAATTTACTTGTGGTTGAAGACCAAAAACTAACAAAAAAAATGATATTGAAAGACGAAAAAAAATGAAAAATGAAATGCCTGATCTCTCACAACACAAATTTCTTCTGACCAAATGTAATGTTTACTGGGGACGAAGATCTCACGTATTTCCAATGGGTTAGTCCAGCGAAGAATCCACCAACGGCTATGCTCTTAATGGGTTCGGTGTCAATTTGACTCACCACTGTCAGTACTGCAGTTACCCTTGAGAAAAAATGCCAGTTGTATAAAATATAATTTTCCTGCTCCACCCAGTATATAATGATCAGTTCGATCCACCAGTTATCCTCTTCTCTTGGTCCAGGTATTAACATAAGAAGGGGAGAGTTTTATGAGATCAGTATTATAGGCAAAACAAAGTTAAAAGCTGTGACGTTTGATTTGTCCAGCTACGTAGACAAAATACGAGTTAACACAAATTTACAGAGTAAATTGCAAACTAAACAAACTACAAACTAGGATCGGTATCCTACAATATTTTAGGAAGTTGAAGACTTCAACTAACTTAAGTATCAATAAAAATTAAGTTAAATAGAAAAAAATACTAGTCCAACAAATAAACTAGGTGTAGCTACGATAATAAACAAAGTGAAACAGGTATTCCCTATATGTTAAGATATTTTTTTTACTAAAAGAAGTTCATCTTCAAGAAAATAGAATTTAGAATGTCTGTATACAGACAGACAACTAGAAAAGATAACGTAAATAAATATTTGCTAAATATAAAACGATAGTTTTCAACTTAGAGGTAACGTTAAATTAAATCATTTATTAGTTCCTCGGAGAGAGGTTCTAATGAATTGCAGATAAAGTTAAATAAAGATATATACTTGACTATATGTTTACTTTAGGTAATTAAAAGTTAATCAAGTGCCAGATAACTAGGCAGGTATCTTTGCCAGAGAACTAGGCAAAGTTCCACTAGAGTAGCGTTCATGATTAAATACTAAACGTTCAAGTAAGCAGTCGATATTTTAAATTTAGAAAAACCTTACGTTTCTGAGGTCTGGTTGATAAATATATGCACTGGTATAAAATAATCCACCACAAAACAAATGCACCAAATTAGATAATTTTCACAATTTTCACAGGTTATAAACAAATATGTTTGGTCCAACCAGGTGTACCAATCTCCAAATGTCACCAGTCACCACTGTTTAGAGAGCGCTACCAACGTAGCTAAGTGACCTAAAACATCAACAGGCAAAGACAGAAAACAACTAACTACGATACAAAATGGCGACATCCGTTGCCGAGTAAATCTAAAATTTACAACAACCGAAAGTTAGTTTAAATTAACACCCGAAATTATTACAATATCAAAGGGATATTAGATAAATTGCCAGCAAGGCACGATAAATTGATACTAATCAATATTAATGATGGCTGTTCCAAAGAACAACCAAGGTGAACTGATCACCGAAAAGCAAATTCGCCCAAGGCGTAAATTAGGATAATTACGGTACAATATTATTATGAAAATTACCTCAAAGGTACATTAAATCAATATAGCAACTTTTTAAATAATGATGAGCATAAAATCATAAGATAATACTAGAAAACATATAAATCTTACCAGACCGCAGAACTAGATATGGTTTCCATCAGAACGCGGCACCAGAGACAACTGTCTCTGGCTGCCCTAGTAAGAAGAAGGAAGCTTCGTTCTGTCCTCCCACCTAAACTCGGTTATAGTTTGGAAAGAGACATACATTTGGGAGTACAGTATGAGCAATAAAGATGAATAGATATTTAGGCATTTTTTTATAAGCACAAAAATCTACCAAACCAATTGGTCCAGTAGAAATCAGTGGCGCCATCTGTACTAGACTGGTAGAAACTTAATTCATCGTGGAACACAACAAACTGGAATGAAATGGCTTGCAATTTCGTTACAGTACTAAACTAATGTTGTGTTGTTTTCCGTTTTACATAATATATGTTTTTATTATTTTTGTTTTATTGGATACCATAACCATGAAGTTAACACATTGTTTTCGATAGTTTTACCATATAAAATAATTAAATAGTAAAGTTTCTTGCATTTTCATAATCGTAATCGTACGATTATGAAAATTATAATCGTAATCGTAATCATAATCGTTAAAGTGACAATCGTTGCATCACTAATATAAACTGTACATACCAAACATAATGAGTGATAAGTAGAGTTGGCATTTTGATCCACAAATTATGGGCGGTGCCAGGTAGAAAATAGCCAAGTACGTAAGCGAGACTTGTTTACAATTTTAGTCTATCGTTATGCGTCGAGGTGTCAATAACGTAATTTATTTCTCTCCGTTTATTGTGGATAAATTTATTTATTTATTCTTGATATTAATTTAATAATTCAATTTAATTCAACGCAGGTCGGGGCTTTTGTCCGCTGAGTAGTTGTTTCCTGTAAATCTTATTCAGTGTATATATCAAGGGCATAGAACATATTCCGGTTACAGAGAAGTTCTAGTTGTAGAAGTTCGACTGTATTTACAATTTTTTTTTATTAAATAGCTACTGAATAACTGTATGGAACTTTTTTCCTTGGTAGAGAAGGGGAAGCTAGGATACAAGCTTATCCGTAGCACCTGGGAGCGACTAATTATTCCAGTAATACGTTTTTAATTTCAATTTTTATAATCTTAACTTAGAAATAATTCAGAGAAAGTGCCTTGCAAGAGAAGACCTTGTATATAAACAAAAATAATCAAAGACTACCTACTCAGTCGTCATTTTCAAAGAAATTCACTGTAATACACGTGTTTACTAGTGTATAAGTATTTATTCAAACGCTGTTATTAGTCAAAATACGAAATAGGATTGGACTCATTACGGACCCCCGAGGTATCCTCACTAATTTTTAAAATTTATTACATATTTCGATAGCGTGGAAAACTGTTTCTCTCTTAATACAAACATTATCGTCATATAATTTACAATGTGACACCTAAGACAGCCATATCAAATATTTAATTAATTTTAATGAGCAGTAAACTTGCAACAATGCAATAAAAACGTCACGCATTATTCAATAAAATTTGCGATGGCACAACAACGATATTAAATGCTTTTTATTTAAGTCATTATACCTGTACATGTTAGTCCTATTTAGCGTGTTATTATTTATTATATAATACCAGCTAATTGAAGGCTGCTCTGTTGCGCAATTTAGATAATTGTGATACAGAATCGATTGCGAATAATCACACGGTAGCGCGATATTATTTATTTGTTGTGTCATATAAGTAAAAGCGACTGCGATGTGAATTTTTTTCTATAAGTGCATCTGTAGCCTCTTTGTTCATTAAAATTCCACATTCTATTGTCAGTTTCTTATATCATTTATTTTTTAAATTATGACATCATCGACTTTGTTTTTAAATGATAACCTATATTTTTTATTATTGATTTTGGTAGTAGTTTTTATTCTGGTTCCGACCATATACAATTTTCAATATGTTATTATTTGAAAAAAATCGAGTTTTAAAGTTCAAATAACAAAAATTCATTAAATTGGGAAAATTTATCTAGTTGCCTGTGTATCACATTAGTTCGATTTTTCAACTATTTGTATAATTTCAAAATAAAAACGAATGTGCCGTCGATAACTTTCCGTCAAACTTAGGCAACAAATAGTATGCGCACTCTCTTTCATCCGATGGACGAGCCGCGCGCAGCTGCAATGCTGCGTCCTCTTCTATCGCACCGGATAGTTTACTCGGACCTCTTTGTCGCACATTTTCATTCTCACCAATATTTCGCTTTTTAAAGCTCGCCAACCGGAATTTAAACCAGATTTTTCGCAGACAACCCTATATCATTCTGTTCGTAATTTAATTATCTTTATTTTGATATAAGATTTATTCCTAAAACAGATGAATGTAAAGTATAGTATCGAATTACCTGTTTATACCTGCGAACCCAATAGTTACGCCAGGAAAAAAATAGACAACCTAACGTTTGCATATTCTATAGGCTTCATAGTTTCGATTGGAATATAATTTGTTCCTTTAAAAAAAAAAAAATTCAATTTTTAATTAATCATAGTCTTGCCAGGAATTTTTTAGCCAACCCACTCGCGATATATTTTATAACATATTAAAATTAATATAAAATATTTTTCATCCATTAAACGGATGGGTGAAGGTCGTCCTTAATTCGGATCTTAGACTACCTATCTAATAATATATTTATTATTAGATAGGTCAGAATACATACTACGCGGCCAAGTTAAATTTCCTATAAGAATACAAAACTATGATTGACTAAACCATTCATCACCTGCCAAATTCGATGATTGGATTAGGTAGATAAATTGCTTGTTAAATCATAATCGTGTGGTAATGTTCAAATACCTAAAGTGCAGTTACTATTGCATTAATCCAGCTTAATTGATTACATTTCGAATTACCACGCCATTTTTTACATGAAATTGAATACAAGGCGGGGGCGTGGCGTGTGCTGTATTAGGTTACTCGTTTCAATTAGCTAGTATGACTAATGACTACAAATTTTCATATATTATAAGAAGGGACAAGCGGAAATTATGAATAATTTCACTTAGCACAGAGTGACTCGTGACTCATTAAACTTGAGCACGTAACTTTGTGTGTTATTTCCAGGCTACTCTGTCTCCGACACACTTCCTAAAGGTTTAACTATATCAGAAAAGCAGTTTTCAACCCTCGGCTGTTGCGAGCATTAGCTCGAAGAAGCAAGTGATATGCATTTGTTTGTGGTGTCATAATCATATCTCATCATGTATTTTAGTCTATAAAACAATTTGCTTCATTTATTTTCAAATGTTAGTCAGACACAAAAATTTAATTGATATGTTAAAGATGGAAAGTTCAATCGTATATTGCATAGAGAGAAAGGTAAACGATAAAGGTGAGACGTACTATTTTTAAAAGAAAACAAATAAAATACAAATAATTACAATCTTGTTTTAACGAAACCTAGAAAGTAGCCAAGGTCACGTCAGCATCGTGTGAATGGGGAAGGTAACAGCAGTTTTATGGATGGATGCCAGCGATCATAATCGAAAATGCTTGTTTCAATTAATTAACATATGTTTTTAACCAGTATCGTGGCGTTTTTGGACATTTCGATTTAATTAGCGTTAGCTTAGAATGTTCACATGAGAAATTTAAATATGTGGGCCAAACGAATTGGTGTGTCAATATCAATTAGTTTGGTAATTAGTTTTGTTAATTTATTATTGATTTTAGAGGCCGTCGATTCATGATATGGGTGTGTATGTTTGTATTCACCTAAGCACATAAGGAAATGAATTTCAGATAAATACCACTGTCAGCTGCATATGTCTTTGTCGGTATCTAATGGTAAGGGCAACTTAAGAAATGGTTGACAAAATAACTAGTCTCTTGTAATCAAGTACATGATACCTATTTCCATCATTGTAACAGGTTCAGTCGCCTCAAGAAGAAATAACTTTAAAAATTTAAACGTAGAGCAGTATCACTCATGATATAAATAATAAATCTGTTTAATAATAAGGGTCTGAGTAATGAACCCTGTGGGGCAGCAGTATTTTCTGCATATTTTCACACTAAATTATTATTTGAGGGTCGAAGGACATGTATTAGACTTTTACACATATAATTTGTATTTTAAATGTATATTCATTGAGAATTAGTATCGACACTTTAATTATTATGTTTTTTTTTATTCAAGGAGGTACATACGTAACATACCACTTAAAAAATTAGCCCTGTTAGCACTTGCGTAATTTTTTTGATTATGGTTTTTAAAAAAAACTAATTTAAACGATCCTTGTATCATAATAAGTGTAAATTTATCAGTAAGACATCTAATTAGTAAAAGGTCCAAAGAATTAAAGTCCAGAGATCACGTCAATGATTACACATCGTATTTCATATTTGTCAAGTACGACTAAAATAAGGCAAAGAATTTCTTGGATATGGTCTAAATAATTCAACGTTTCTTCTTTTTTAAACCACCATTATTATCAACATTTTAAAGGAAATTTAAGTGATAAGAATATAAACAAAATATAAATATCAAATTGCAATCCTATAATTTAAATAAAAAATTTGGTTTAATGGCTATAGTATATCTCGATTTCGCTGGAATTGCTGGTAATACATTTTCTTGTCACTAAAACACACTTTTAAGTTAGTCGTCCGTTTAAAATGTTGATAATACAATTAAAAAATAATTCTTAACAAGACTTTTAGGTCTTAAATCGATCATTTTATATGCAATCCGTTCAAATTAAATTTATTTTCGATATTTGATACCGAACCTGCTGCATTTACTTAAGATATAATGTAAATTATAAATTAAAGCTTTTACAAAAGACTGGTCCTCAGTAGACAAACACTGTAAAAATTCTTATGGGTATTAACTAACTTTTTTTACTTAAAAGTCAACATGGTAATGTGGCAAAAATCTATTTTAGTAATAAATTTATTTCGTAACATACTGTCAACATTAATTAGTTTTTTAAAGCGCGAATAAATTTTTGATAATAGCAAATTATATCTTAAATTTATTCATATATGCGGGCTAACTTATGTTTGAGAAAGTCAATGACCTTGGCAACTACGTTTGATAAGCGTAAAAATAACAATAATTTTAATAAATATACCCAACAATAGATAACGAAAATATTATTTTTTGTACATAAGTGTAGAGGACATTTACTTCTAAAATTGAAGTTTTAGTTATGAAAAATATGCTATCAAATCATTAGGAAAATCTAACAGATTCTTGGGAGAAGGGAGGATAAGGAACACAGAAATATCATTAACTTCTTGTATTTCTGTCCAATTTACATGGGAAATTGAGAAAGTCATATGAGTGTATCTTAAAACTTGATCATACATTATTTACACTTATCGTCAACATACAAAAAAATATGATTAATATTTTAATCAACATTTTTGACGAAGCAACCGCATTTTTTCATATATGGTCGATTGCATGCTTTCTCATCTTCCTTCGTTATAAATGTAAGGCTAAAAGTTAATTATTTGTACGTATTTAAAAAAAACAGTATTCTAAAAAGTTAATAACGTGTATCCAGGGTTCAATTTAGGTGATACACTTATATGGCATGTTAATAAACTTTTTTAATAACTCTAAACATTGTTATTTGTTCAAGGTGTTATTGTAAAATATAATATGACCAACTTTCATCACGTTCATTTTTTGGTGGAATGTCCTATGTCCTACAAAACCTTGTATTGTATTGTACTGTATTTATTGCAAAAATAAATATCTCATTTAATATTCAATTACACAATTACAGTGGATAAAACTTGTATTGTCAACTCGGATACTGACCAACTCAAGATAATGCAACAATTTTGTTATTATCTTTGAGATTCAGACAATTACTTCGATTATCTTTGTTTTAGTAATTTCTAGGCAATGTAGCCAAGGTATCGAAAGAACTACCTAGCCATCTATAATATTTAACTATTTTATTTGTTATTTCAATAATACCCTGTACCTATATTATCTAGAAATCGATTCAATATGTTTCAGACGACCAGATGCATATGAAAACATTTTCTAAAAAAAAGAACGATAGATGTACTGAATTTAATGTAAAAATTAGTTGTTATCTTATCTTTGAAATGCACATATTTTTCTTGAAAGTAGAACACGCACTTATAATTATTGCATAAATGCACTTATTAAATTTTTGACCCTCATGGTTTAAGCATGTAATATAGTGAATGGATATTTATATATATATTTTTTTATCTTGAAACCTCTATTTCGTGTATTTGCTTACATTCACTAATTATAATGGCTGATAACGATAATACTTTCTTATATCATATGGCTAAATGGGAATACGGGCTTTCATGGCGAAATAGTACCATTAGCCAATTGCAACGAGTTATTGTGTAAAAAATAATGCCATTAGCACTAAATTCGCGAAAGTTGTATTTATCAGTGTTCAAAGACTATTTAGTTATTTAATAAATATACCAATAGGTTGACCAAGGTTTGATTCTCTTTCATGTAAAAGAAATTGTTGTGTGAGAAAATAAGACAAACCACAAAAAAATAACCATTAGAATGAGTGCCGCTGGGTATTATTCACTTGTGTACCTACACACGTGATTGAGAGGTTTCTCCTTTGCATGTGTCCTTTTAAAAAATTCTGTAAAAGTGCTAAAACATGCCGTCAGATTCCGGTTATCGTTTTACTAGTTTTACCTAATTTGTCTATTTCATACGAACCGCCACACATACGATAACAATCGAGGCCAACAGCGATACGACGACCAACATAATTGTGCTCGGAAGAAATTAAAACGAGAGGCGGGCTCGTTAAGCCAGAGGCGGACAGATCCAAATATAATATTGTTATTAAACTAAGCTCAATAATAATTCTTAATAATTGATGAGGACAAAATTTAAAAATATATCAGTAATCTAGAAGCTATTTGCGTATAAAATAATAAACGGTTGTTTCTTTAGTCCTATTTTAATATTTATTAGTTATATTACAAAAATAAAATTGAGATGTTAGAAATCAGCATTTTAACTCATTCATCTACATATGTATAAACTTAAATATTATATCTACACTTTCATTGGTACTTTCCATTGATAGAAATGTTCACAATTTCTGTATGTGTTTAATATATGTTGTATAAGATCTAAAATAATTCCGGAAAGATCATCAGTTTACGTTAAAGCCATTAATTGCATAAAATGGAGTCATGTTCACGGTATGTAGGTAGTAAAATTGAGCCCTGTGAGGTCCCATATCTAGATAACACAGGCCTGCATGGTTTTAGGGATCCACAATTTTTTTTACATTTTTAGAGTAAGTCGTTCTGAACTCCGCAGTATTATTAGTTTTCGTATATCACGAACTGTTTACTCTAAACATACATAACGACATTATTAGTAATTAATACATATCTTTTTAAAATAAAATTGTTAAGGACCACTGCCTTTTAATCTAGACGTTTCTAATTAGAACCAGAATATACACATAGTATTCGAAAAGCACATACAGCAGTCAGTAGTAAGTTAACTGTGGTTGAACGTGTGCTTACAGTATATAATAGCGTGATAAAGTTATTAAAAATTCGTTATGTCCTCAAGACATTGTTAAAACAGCGCCGATGTGTTTTGTTACATTTGTGGTTCATATACAGTTAAAAAAAGACTGAATCGTTACGGAAGTGGACTCAAAATAAAAAGAAATCCTTACCTTTCGGCATACCAATGGTGTGGCGGGAACCCAGCAATCATGCAGAAGATTGTTACTTTTGCTTGTGTGATGTAGGTGGTTTTAATACTAAAAATAAGAAAAAAAATATTTTATCCGAACCTTCCATCAGCAATAAGGCCAGTAGCGCATGGGTCAGCTCTACCTGCTGTACCATAGAATTATCCTCTTTTGTCGTCTGATTCTGATTCGCAATTAGAAATTGAAGATTCGGATGAAGACTTTTCATTACAAAGTACTCAGCCTCAGCTTTTTACTCAGAATGAACTAAACGATTTAATTCGTGACTTAGGACTTTCAAAAGAGTCTGCTGAACTTTTGGGATCTAGACTGAGTGAAAAGAATTTACTTCTTCCAGGAACGCCATTCTCATGGTATAGAAAACGTGAAACTGAATTTTTAGAAGACTTTGATTAAGAGGGATCCCTTGTTTACTGCCATGATGTTCCAGGATTGGTTAGCAAGTTAGGAGCATCCATTTATCAACCAAATGACTGGAGGTTGTTCATAGACTCATCTAAAAGGAGTTTAAAGGGTGTATTGTTGCATATTGGTAATATATACGCATCAGTCCCGGTTGCACACTCTGCTCATTTAAAAGAAAGATATGAAGATTTGAAACTCCTTCTTAAAAAGGTGAAATATGCAGACCACAACTGGATGTTATGTGGAGATTTTAAAATCTTAAGTATGCTTAAGGAAGGTATTTTTGTTGGGCCACAAATTAGAGAGTTAATAAAAGACAGAGTGTTTGACTCAACAATGAATGATAAAGAAAAGGCTGCATGGGTTGGCTTCAAAAATGTAGTTCAAAAGTTCTTAGGTAATAACAGAGATCCTGATTTCAAGAATATAGTCAACAGTATGTTAGAAAATTATAAAACATTGGGGTGCAATATGAGTTTGAAACTTCATGTTCTTCATTCCCATTTTGACTATTTTCCAGAAAATCTCGGGGCGGTCAGTGAAGAATAAGGTGAAAGGTTTCACCAGGACATTAAACAGATGGAGATGAGATATCAAGGAAGATGGAACGTCGCCATGATGGCTGACTATTGTTGGTGTTTAAAGAGAGAATCTTCTGAAGGTGAAACTTCACATAAACGGGCTTCAACTAAGCGTTCATTTGAAAGTAAAAGAAAGCGTTTTCATTCGCAAAGAGACATGTAAAAATGTTAACAACTTTTTTGTAATATTATTTTCTTGTAGGTACTTGTAAATTTTGATTTAAATTTTGTTATTAAAAATGAGAAGTATTTTACTGTAATGCATTATTTTAATACATTTTATTAGAAAACCGTTCATGTATTTTTACTTTGTGAAAAAACCTTGCGTGACAGAGCAAAATGCAAGTCATTTTTGGATTCGGCATGAAACAGTCATACATAATTACATTAAAATATAGAAACCCCCCTACCATAAGTTTTATTTTGCAGGCCTGTGTAATCAATTCAGAATATATCCTGCTTACCTGTGACCGGTATTAGCAATAATTTCATCAATAATTTATTGTTGGATTTTTTTCGAATATTTTCTTATTGTATTAGGACGACTCCTTCACCTACCTTTTATACTTGCTTATCACAAAATGCCCATTTGTATGTCCAACACATTTGTAATCGCTTAACTTGGACCAGAAAGTGAAAACATTTTCGCAATTAAATCACAAATTGCTCCTCATACGAATATCTTCGTCAGCGCCTGTGGCTGCCATGACTTGGTATTCTCGTTTTCTCATTTATATCCCCATCGAGGGTCATTAGTTTTGTTGTCTGTTGCACAAAGAAAATGGTAACGTACAAAAAATTTAAAACACAAATTCGTGACCGATTATATGTTATACTTCATAAAATTATAGTTTTGCGAGCGTATTAAGAAATCGTGATCGTATAAATTGTACCTTTTAATGCAAATGACGTTTCTTTTTCCGAATAAGACGACTTAAAAGGTAAATATCAATTACACATTTGAAAGTAGTTGAGATGAAAGATGTATGATATCGTACAGCAAAGAATACTTGTTTTTACACCTATTGTTTATATGGGAATAAAATATATGGCGTACAATGAAAAGATCGTGAATATTTTATTTTTTATAAATTTTAAATTAATCACTTTCTTTAATAATTGCTTTCTCTTATTGCCTATAGTTACTGTCAATCCAGACATCTGACTTTTAGGTAATTCGTGAAAAAGTAGGGTTGACTTGATGGGGCATATACAAGGTGATCCAAATCGACTCCCACGCCTAATTTCTCAGAAATTGTAGAGGTTATGCACAAATTGTTACCGGTGATAACTTATATAGACGTGTGTTAAGGTCAATTGTGAATTTTTATCGCATCAACGATAGGCGTTGCTACGCCATTTTAGATATTTTGAGTAATTTATACGCACATCACTAGAGTTGGCAAGTCGTGCGGCTATTCAGTGGTGCAATAGCAGGTAGATAGATATCTGGAGAGGCAGCGACCGACTGGCGGACAAATCGAGGCGAGCCGCAAGACTAAACCATTGTTATATGTCTTAATGTTTACACGCTAATTTATTCCTCTCCATTGTATTTCATGTTGTATTGTTGATATTTTATTTGTTGTATTTTATTGTTATTAATTTAATAATAAAATATGTCAGACGTGCGCAAGGGTAAAACACGGCCATACATTGACAAAGTGAATAAATTTATCAGTGAATTCCCGGATTTATTGTATAATGTATAATTTATAAGGTGTGCGAGACAGACCTGATGTGCTGGGATAAATATGATTGTAGACGTCGCGTAAAAACTGTGCAGCATAAAACTAAAAAAAATTGCGTGCCTTCGAAAACACAGTTTATGTTCGATTTACTGTTAATGCTGATTGCCTGTGTTGTTCCGCTGCACATACTCGATGAAAAGGCATTTTGGGAGTTCTGGAGTAAATGCCATCCTCAGGTGACATTACCAAGTCGCGCAACGTTTCGTAACTACGTACCAACTGTACGCGAAGACATTGTAAGTAAGATAAAATGTGTATTAAAAAATACACGGCTGTGGTTATGTGTTGACGAGACGACAGATCGAAAAAAAATTCTATTGTAAATGTTATAGTACGTGTACTGGACCCTCTTAAACCGACATTTCCACGATTACTAGTTGAAAAAAGACTAAGTGAGTGTACTGGCAAAACAATTACGCGGGTTGTGCTGGAGACGTTAGAAAAATTTGATCTGTCAACAAGTCAAGTGTTGATGTTTATGACCGATGGTGCCGCGACAATGCGTTTGTTAGGCCGTTCGCTTCAAGAATACGGTTGTAGGTTGGTACATGTTACGTGTAAAGTGCATGCTTTACATCTTGTGGTAGAAACTATTCGACAAGGTTTTTGAGAGGTAGATGCATTAATAGCAAATACAAAAAAAGTGTTCCTTAAATCTCCTAAACGTCTTCGCGCATTTCACAGCAAGTGTTTCGGTATTCCCAAACCACCACAGCCGATTCTTACCCGTTGGGGAACATGGTTGGAGGCAGCATTTTATACTGTAACACTACAATTCAGTCCTGACGAGGTTGCAGCTATTAAGGAGAGCCAGACAAAATTCAAAGATATTTCCGTTAAAACAGCTTTATAAAAGACTACATGACGCAAAACTTACAAAACAGTGCGTTGTCGTTAGCAGAGTCACTGCAAATAGTGGACGAAGTAAATCGACTACAACACTCTATAGGTGACGCAAAAAATGAGCCCGTTATAGAAAAGTTCGCAGGTGTGTTAAAGCAAGACACCGGTTTTACCAGATTAAGACAAATTTGTGGTGGTACTGATGGTGCAACCCCAGATCCGTATGCCTGTATTACATCAATAGACGTCGAACGGTTGTTCTCAAAATATAAGCATATTTTTATGCTTATTATGATGTGTACGCCTATGTATGTTCCGCCGCACATTTCTGCCAACTTTACATATCACTTTAAATGTATTTCTAATAGTTTATAAGCTATAACGATTAGGGGTTTTTATTGAATCTTGAGTTTATGCGTTTTTATAATAGATTTTAATACAAATAGTATAATAGATTTTAATACAAATAGTAAGGTGGCGCTGATATCAAAGCAAACTGTTTTTTTTCTTTTGCTGATAAATATGAAGATAATTTATTTGTTTTCGGTTTGGTACCACCAATAGAACTCGATTTAAGTATATTGGGTACCTGTTAAAAGCGCCTCCCCAAGCAAACAATTCGTCTAAACATAGTACAGAATGCATTTAGAGTTTCAGCTAGGCTATTTTAAATTCTATGAACTTGTAAATGGTAAATAAACGCAGGTAGAATTTATAATATTTCTGTACTCCCGTACACATTCCAGGCATACTTTCTGGTTCGGAATAATAAACAAAAACCAGATTTTAATCAGCCAAACGCTTAGCTCAGTTTAACTCTGAAATTTAACTTTGTATATTTGAGGAATGCCAGTAGGGCTTTATTGGCTTTGGATTCATTTGTGTGGACTGTAAACGTATATTCGAATTATTTAAAGAATTAGGTTTTGTTGTTTTAGAATACAATTGTTTTGGTTTCATAATAAATGTTAAAATTGTGGAAGTTTTTTGCTTCAGGCGGTGTTGTCATCACTCATCAGGTAGCCAAGATAGATTTGTTAACTTTTTCTCTTAATAAGAAACAAAAATAATTATATCATTTCAAAGGATTTTTGTAAACATTTATTTAAAATTCATCACCGTTTCAACACCGCGTCATACATAAGCATTTTATTAATACGTAAAATATGAACTTAATTTATAAAAATTAATTTTTCCCCTACAGAAGAAATCCTAACTATTTTTCAGTGTCATAGTAGTGTATGCGTGTACGAAATTACTAAGCGCACTTTTTCTTTCATTCATTCGCCAGCCTTGGATCTTGTCGGCTCGTGATTGTGAATCCAATGTTGACTGTTGACATTGTGCTTACGTTAAGAACATATAAGTTGTAATTATTTTATTATAAACAAACTAGCCTTGCTGCGGCTCGTAATCTGTTTATAATTATTCATATTTTCTCCAAACTTCAATGGTGACTCATAATCGTTATTAACATATGTATTTACTTAGTGTAAATTTCAGTTTGTGACTAGATCTGTTAAGTGAAACCCAGAAGAAACTTAAATTTTAAGTTATCCAGAAGTGAATTTTTTGTGATTTTACATAAGTGGACAAAGTTGTGCAATTATTAAAGGATATTAATTGACAGTGGCCAATTCAGATGGACGTTTTAGAGCGGACGATTAAGCGTAAATGTCCTGTTTTAATATGACGAAAAACAAGCAACATAAGTTTCCTCTTAGGGCCAGTTTTGCCACGCTCAGTCGCAGATTTAAGAATAAGGAGAAGCTTAAAAGGTATTTTAATAACCTAGACCTAGTTTTCGTAGATTGAGTAATAATAATAATTTACTCTGAGGTATTTGATAGTACCCACTGTAAACGGTGGACTAGTTCTTTATTCAACATCCATGAAGATGACCATATGAATTTGAATAAAAACTGCCAGGCAATGTAGCAATTTAAGTGACTCATGCTAGCAACACAAACGTCAAATACTTTTCCCAGGTCTACTGTAGCATTTTTTGTTTCGTATTTCTTTTTAGTTACGAGAGAAATATCAAAAGCAAAATATTTTACCTATTTCATGTTAGAGAGATACTAATACTTAAATTTCCCGCCAAGTTCACGCTAGCGAAATATTTTTTTCCCTAAAATATATGTACATGTAGGAGTTAAGTAATCAGCGTGCTAGTCCCATTTAAAATTGGAAATACGAGAATAAATCGTCATTTCTAATTCCCCAAACTTAAGAACACCGAATTAATATATAAGAGAAATAATATTCAATATCATCGGCAGAAGCCTAACCAAACTCGATATCTTGAAGAACCATTTTGTTGCATTTCCATTGATGGAAACAAATATATCTTTGTGATGGTAATTATTTCCAAGCAATTCGCTGTGATCCGCCATGTTGGATATCCACTGCGATTTGCGATGAAATGTTTAAATCTACTTCCTTTTATATATTATTTCTATGCTAGATACTTAACCACAAATAAAGAAACTATAAGAAGACTGTAAGTATGTCAGTTTAATTGTTATTTCTTTAAATAAATCCGGAAGTCAAATTAGACAGTGGAAGTAGTCAATGTTTTTAATGTATTGAATGAAAACAATACTAAAAATAGCTACTATATGCCTGTATATTTAAAATAAAACGTGAGAAGTAAGAAAACAGGACCGCAGAGTCATGTTGTCATGTTAAATAATATTTAAACTTACTACCGTTCCAAAGTTTACCGTCTTGTTTTTTCATCGAAACTAAATTGCCCTCAGACTAAATAACATCCAGATGCAATTTGTTACAAAATGTGGCGCTAGAAAATTGCTCTTATTCAGCATGTATATTTATGATAACTATTTATATCCATCGTTAACATAATACAGTCATTCACCTAACGCAAGTTTACCGAACCTGACTTGCTAATACTACTTCTAAATAGAAACAAAGTTGTTTTTCCTAAAAAAAAATCGATCCCCGTTAGAATAGCTGGGATTTTTTTTCTAAAACATACTCAGATATTGTGTGTGTGTCCATTGGTCTCCATCCAGCACAAGCGATATTTTTAGGGACATCGGTAGTTGTATTATGTTATTGTTACCTCATATCTTAGTGGATGTATTGCAATTAGTAACTTCATTATTTCACAGAACATTCCATTAACATCTGGGAGTGTTTAAGACTATAAGCGACCCTTTTCCTGTGAAAGGATTCTTTGTCCCATTTTAAAGTTTTATCATTTACAATGTCTATTACGATTTTGTCCTTTATGTTTGCAATGCACGCCTCACATGCATGGAAACTATAAAAACTGGAATAATCTTTCACTTTTTGCAATAAACAAATGGGTTGCAAATCAGGAATCAGTTTTGATGTAATATATTACATTCTTCAGGTGTGTGTATGTGATTAAAATTTTCGAGGCAATCTACAAATTGTGCACATTAAGGCTAATTATAGTAACAGATAATTAATCAATTAATTTTAAATTACTTTATTCTACCTTATCATCAGTACGTACGCTAGAAGCCATTTAGGTGAACTAGTAACTAGGCTTCCATTATAAAACAGATTTGTTTTATTAATTAGATATAATCTCGGAAATTAACACTGAGATAATATGTTAAAAATCGGAAAGTCAAAAAAGATTTTGTATGGTGAAACTTATAAAGTGATGGACTTATCATCACCTATCCGGGTTTTTTGTTAAATTCCAAGATATTGCAAATGACAGCAGACCTGGAGGTATGTTAAATACAAGCCACGTTTTGTCTGTTGCACAGCAAAAGTTATAAGAGGAATAGATTCTTTGAATGCTATTAATATATGGAAATACGTACGTAAATGTATTGCAGATGTGTCATGCTAAATGCAGCGTGAACAATATTTCATCCTTTAAGAATAAATAGCTTAAGATATTTTCGCACTTCTACAAATGCATGGAAAATTCGAAAGTATGAACATTCCTATATGATGAATTTAAAATAAATACAAATATGACGTTTTGGTTTATATTTTTTGTATCTACTTACAGCTCATAAAAAGTACAGTAACTGAAATATTTGAACTGAAACGCTCGAATCTGCCACGAAAGCGTATGATGTCACTCCACGCGATCTCACCCGCAATTAGTATGTTTTCGCCTGATTTTGTCTCAGTTTTGATGAAACACTAAGTTGATTTTGACTCGGATTAACTTGAACGTCAGATTTGTTTACTTTTGTTCTGCTCGGTACTTTTCCCGGAAAACTTGTTCGTCTAATTTAGGAGAATTTTCCTCCGTGTTGTCATCTTTCTCGTCTACACAAAGTGTATCTTCATTTGTAGTTTCTAGTTGCCTTTTCAAAATCAGCGCGGTTTTGTTGGCAATCAAATATGTGTGAATTTCCGCATCATTTTAGTTTAATTTTTTCATTCATTGTTTTTGTTTTTCCATACCTTCCTCAAGCTAAGAAATATTTTTTATATTTTCTAATCGCAGTAAATTGTTAAATGGTCCTCAAAACGGTTTATCCGTAGAAGCTAATCCGGCCCTACGCATAGACCGCTCTCTCAACTTTCTAGTATTTTCGTTACTTGGCAACGAAATACATATTTTATTAGAAGTTGATGTGCTTTTGCCGTTTGGAACTGTCCAATATTTATACGGTCCCTTTTTCCCGCTCATATTAACGTAAAGACATCCGTAACCCACAAGAAACTGTTAACAGCCGCGAGCGCCTGTCCATCGTAGCGCGGAGTGTCGTTAAAATCGCATATCAATCTCCCGCAGTAACCAGCCAATATAAAATGAATATTTACGTTAAAATAGTGCCACAGTGTGCATAACATGCCTCTTAAAGTTGAAAAAAAATCACCTGTTATTGATTGACTCTGGACGAACGAGAGGAAGGTCCATATACTACAAAGGACATGACGCCCGCGCTCTATATTTCCAAACAGAGATGCAATTTGGTACAGGTCAGGGTGACTCTACCACCTTCCTCCGGCATGAATATGACCTACCTACTCGTACATAAATCTCTCGATGCCGAGTTCTTTGCGACGTATACTACTCGCGTGTCCACGTGCGCCGGTCGCAACTGATTATGTTTATGTTTATTGATAATGTTTTACAAAAGAATATTATTGATAGAGTGAGTACATTATGGGTTTTAATTGTGTAATTTTTTTCTCTTTGTAAGCTGAACGTTCATATCCGACTAAGCTTTGCTCGTTCCTTGTGTCTTGTTTGCCACCATAATGTGTAATATTTTATACAACTCATTACTTTAAGATAATTTAATTACCATACATACCTTATTTTATTTAATAGATGTAAACATACAACTAAGTCAGGTTGAGATCTGGTATATCTGGAAAAGTCAAGTAGTATTAAGTATTACATTATGAAAAGAAATTTGAACAATATTCCGAAAATCAGGGAATCAGTTTGAAATACCCGTCTGGAAAAACGTCACAATAATAACATTAAATAGTAGAAGCATTACCACATATAATTTCTTTACAAATTAAACTTTTAACCGTCGAAAGAAAAGTGTGATTTTAATCTTCTCAAACCACACTATTAATTTTACAACACATACCGGGTATAACAGGATCATGATACACCCCCTTTTCTTCTTTAGTTTTGAAGATAATTGATTGAAATTTGGGATATCCTATATACGTAATAGGCGACACTTTTTGACATACAAGTGATTTTTTTTTCACTTCCGGTTTCGCCATAAGTGACACTAACTTTCGATTTTTTAATGGAACACCCTGTATATTATTGCATTTTTGAATTCTGCATAATTTTTTGAATCCAACGATACCAAATAGGTGACATTTCAAACGTCAATATTTTTTATAATATAATTTTTAGTTTTCCATTTAAGTGTGCCATGACGATTCCGATTTATTCTAAATGACGCGTGTAATACTAGAAAAATCGAAATCCCGTCAAAAATATTAAATTACGTGATTTACGAGCAAATAAAGTTCATCAAAATGGTTTTTGGGGAAAAAACTCAATTTTTTCAGATGGAACCATATTGGTACCGTGGTACTATTTATTAGTTCTATTAATAAGGAATTTATTCATATGTCGTATTAAAATGTGTGATAAATACAAACAAAATTACAGCTAAAAGAAAATAATAGCATTACATTATAAACACCATCTCTAGAAATAAATTTCACAAAAAATGATGACAAAAGAGCGGGAGTGATAATGCCGGTAGAGTTTTTTAGAAAATTCCCGCATGGTCACGATGAACCTTTACACTTTGATCGCTGATTAATGCCCTAACAACAAACCCATCAATTTTCCCCTATAAATACCCTGTTAAATCTCACCATTTTTGTTACAGAGAAGTCCGCACGGTGGTTTTGCAAAAAGGCGCTTCTGGGTTAGGATTTAACATTGTAGGTGGGGAGGACGGTGAGGGTATCTTTATATCATTTATTCTTGCGGGAGGACCGGCCGACCTGAGCGGTGAACTTCGTCGAGGTGATCAAATACTCAGCGTTAACGGAGTTAACCTAAGAAATGCTACCCACGAGGAGGCGGCGCAAGCCCTCAAGGTAAGGATTGTTTTGTTCAAATAGTGTTGGAAAAATATCATTTTCTGAAAACGTTTTGGACTTTCATATGAATTACAAAAATATTTGACCTATTTTTACGTATTATTTTCAGGAAATATGGGGCGAGTTGTTATGCCAACTTTTATTTTGACCTAACACCAAACAAATAACACTTTTTTTTTTTTAACACAACAGTTTTAAATATACGTATGTATTTGTAACTCGCCCCATTGTATCTGAGTTTTTTTAATCATCTGAACTTGTATATTTATGTTTCTAGTAGTTTGGAAAATACGCACATAAATACACTACGAAAAAATAATTAAGGGTTACCTACTGAGAAACTGTTTCATTTAATATATAATGTTCCACCTCATTCTGACATCAATATATTGTGACTAATTTTAAAAAATTACACAGTATTTTATCGAAATCCATTAATTATTTTTGCTTAGTATAATTATTTTGAATACATACCGATTTTACTCATCTGTAGTCAGGCTTTCATAAGCATCATATAAAAAACCATATTTTATCGACCTTAATAACACCGTTTTAATACAGAACGAGATATTTCGAAACAATTAATAAATCGTTGGAGGCCTCCGACACTGGGTCAGAATATTTAACCGAACAGATAAAATCTACTGTAATTACAATAAAAGGTCTTAATTGGTTTCAGAGCTGTCTTTCTACTAGTACCGAAAAAAATTGTAAGTTAATTATCAGATGCTACTTGTCAGCTACTTGTATTAATATATGTATGTGTTCCACCGTGATCAGTTTTGGGGCCTATTGTGTTGGCTTTATATAATGCTTATTCATCATCATTGATCTAGTTTTAAACTGTTAAAATTTTCCTTTGTGAACTAATGTTTTTACTTATATATAATATTCCTGGGTCTGTAATTATCCGCAATAACAACATTGATTTTCATTTATTATTGTAACGGAGCATATGTGGAAGGAACTCAGGGGTAAATGCCACTGACGAGTGTTTCATCCATTGTTATAATAGAGACAGTTTTCATTTTTGATCAACAAGCATAAAATGGATTCTCGGTAATTGCGTATGTTTATTGACCCCGTATTTTTGTGATGTTTTTTCTTTTTTGTAAGCTCAGTGGGGTTGAAATCTGGTGAAATTGTGTGAATTGTCTATTGTCTTAATCCATTTAAAATGAAGTGTACGTGTGTGTAAAAGAATTTTGTTTTTAGGGCACCAGTCAAACAGTTAATGTAGTAGTTCAATATAGACCTGAAGAATATAATAGATTCGAAGCCAAAATCCATGACCTTAAGCAACAAATGGCACATCCCGTCACGGGAGGAACATTACTTAGAACATCACAAAAAAGATCTCTCTATGTTAGGTAAGTAGTATGTAGTAAACAGTGATTACTATCAAATCATTTAAAAGCTTTTTAAAGAGATACTGAAGAACTATTGACAGATAATCTGTTATTTAGGGCATTATTCGACTACGATCCTATGAAAGATGACGGCCTTCCTAGCCGTGGTCTGGCCTTCCATTACGGTGATATTCTTCACGTCACAAACGCTAGTGACGATGAATGGTGGCAAGCCAGACGTGTACTTAATACTGGAGATGAACAGGGTATGGGAATCGTTCCCTCGAAGAGGCGTTGGGAAAGGAAGCAACGCGCTAGAGATAGATCTGTGAAATTTCAAGGGCACATGCCTAATATACTCGAAAAGGTAAGGTTTAACGCTTAGAAAGTTCCAGAAATGTTTTTAATTTCGAATAGCTTGTTCCAAGGCCCTCGAAGTAACCGACTTATATTGATTTTTAGCAGTCGACGTTAGATAGGAAAAAGAAAAATTTCTCATTTAGTAGAAAGTTTCCTTTCATGAAGAGTAAAGATGACAAATCAGAAGATGGTTCAGACCAAGAACGTGAGTACTTATTTTTTTTATGTAATTAAATAAAAATCCCCACTCCTCTATTAGTTTCTTTTTAATTTTCAATCAAATAATTTTTCTTGGTTATGTATGTAAATCTATTTGGTTATTAATTTTCGTACTTATAACTTTAATTTTGTTTAAGAGTATGTCCTGTAAGAGTAGTTCATAATTAAATTTCATCCGTACAAAATTTCCTATTTGCACCTTTGATAACAATTGGGATGTCAGACTACGGTACACACATCTGATTTAATTAGTCGGTATTATATATTTTTTTGAATTATGTAGAAATATACAATATAGAAATGTAAAATATAAAATTACGTAAGTTTTGCAACAAAAGAAATCAAGAAATCAAAATGTATGATTAAGATAAATTACGTCTTTTCATTATTTTTCAAATTATTTAAAATGGAGACGATTAAGAATCCTTTTTCGCCCGAATTTATGAAAATATCTTTATTTACCGAACATACTCTGGGTATTTTTTTTAGTTCTGACTTTATTTTTATTTTTTACCTTTAGAATCCCCCTCTGACCAACAAATCTCTGCTAATGACAAAGAAAAAAACTCCTCAATGTAAGTACTTGCTACTTTACAATTTGGTGTCAGTGAAATATGGAAATCCGTTATCTAATTTGGTTTATATTTATTTTGACAAAAAGAAATGTTGTATATATTTTTGATTATTATTGTATTTTATGTCTAACTAACTTACTAACTGTTTTGCTTGGCCTCCATTAACTGCATTTACTAGAAGTTAAAATAATATATTTGAAATACTTTATAATTGCAACTTGTATCTTCTCTAAAATACTGTGACATTTTTATTAAAGAAACCTCATGTTTACGTTGAATTTATTTAATTTATTTCAAACTTATTTGCGACATAAAAAACGTCGGCTTCTTTGACGACGGTAATGGGATCAAAGACGCCGACGGTTTTTATGTTGTAATTAAATTTGAAATAAACTGTATATGTACGTAAATAGGTATTAACAAATACACAAATAATGTTACGTCTATTGTAAAAGTAATCAACAAAGAATTTCCTGCATTGAATTGATTAAGAATAATAATAGTAAAATCAATTACTATTTATATCAGACAGCAGTTGTATGTTTATTAGAAAGAACTATACATTTTCTTGAATTGAATGATACAGTTAGTTACATGTCAATCATTATGTATAACGCCCGTCGGCAGAGAAAAGTTATATGAGCAATAAAACTTTTCCATTTGGAAGGCTCCAATTCTATCAGATCTACTGATATGTTTTTTAATTGGGTCGTTTTATATTACAGCTTTCATGCTCTGCTACACGCAAGAGGATACAAACGCAGAAGGTACAGTATTGATTTTTCCTTAAAATAATTTATCTTAAATACCGCATTGATTTTGGTTTACTACATAATTTTTTTCTTTTTTGGCTTCTTTCTGTGTTTCATAGTACAGGTGAAATATTATATCGGGTTGAGCTACCATATATGGAAGAAATTACTCTAATTTATTTGGAAGATAATGACAATTTAGCCGATTTTAGTAAGTGTTAGTGTTGTGGATGCATGGCGAAAAAGCGAACGCGACCCTTATACTGCACTGATTTGATCCAGCGTGTTTTTTTCGATAATCATGTTAATTCAATATCTCATGCGAATTTTCTCAGTAACACGGGTGGTTTGTCACATGTAATAAATCGGATTGTTTTAGTATTATATTTTGCATTAATGCACGTTCAATTTGAACGTTTTAAAAATTGAAAATCTTATCTTGATACGGCAATATAACCGAGAAAGAATTCTTAGCTGTAATTTAGTCCATTTCTTATTTACGCCTATATTTGATGGGTAAGAAATATATCAGCAATTAAATTTTAAGGTAGTGTAATACAATTCTGAATCGAATTTAAGGAATCAAAAGGGATTTGAACTGATTTAACAAGAACCAACATAATTTTGTGTAAAAATTGATTTCAGAAATATCGCTAAACATTTTTTTTAATCTACATTCTGCCCGTTTCAATTTTGTATTGACACATTATTGGGAAAAACAATCATTGCAAGTATCCACCTGCCCGTGTTACAGGAAATTTAAGCTTCACACATGTTATACATAATACTTTTCAGTGCCATAACTTCATTTACTTAGAAGTTTATCCAGAATTAAACTATTTTGTTTTTATATAGTTTATTATAAGGGGTTTATCTATTTCTGCTGCTAAAATAAAAACAGTTTTGAGACTGCTCACTGGTAATAAGATACGATATAATTTTCTAACATATTATAAAGATCTGGATAAACTTACTGCTTCGCCTCATTCACGAACTCATGTCTAATAAACGAAAAACTGAAGCGGTATTTTTTGCAATTTCTGTTTGTATTAACACGTATTATTATTCGGCACTAATAAAATAAGAAATAAAAGATATATTAACCATTATTAACAAACCTCATCACCATTTCTTCTTTATTCATGTATAGGCTTAAAATAATGTGACTGAAATTTTAGAATTTGTATTTAGATAAGAAGTGTGGTCAGCTTGTTCATTTGCAGTAATGTGTACATAAAACAATTGTTCTTTGTAACTAATCTTATTTGTAATATTTGTTCGAATTATATATTTTCTTTTTTTATTTATTTTATATTGAACTTTAGATACCATTTTGAGACTTAAGGTACATTTACAACCAATTCCCTACAGGCACACTTTACTAACGGATTGTGAATTGTGCCGAGATAAAACTTAGGTCATTTATAATGAGTTAGAAGCTGCCATCTGTTAAGATTTTTTAATATTACGTGTGTGCAAATTCAATTTAATTAAATATTTACAATTATTTAACATAACTTCTAAAAACATCATATTTTCTAATACTAAAAGATCTAATCTTCCAATTTCAAATCACAAACCGACTTTAAATATAAACAATAAATTTGAGTCGTAGTACGCATGCACAATTTGAAATTCGTGCCGCAATTGAATTGAATATTTGCAGTTTGCAAGCATCCAATTCAAACTTAAAGTGCAATTCAAGGACTTAAAATTTTATTGTGAACAAATACATTCAACCAGATATCCTTAAAAGCCAATTTACAATCCACCAGCAGAATGTGCGCGTAACGAATTGGTTGTAAATGTACCCTTATAAACAAAAAAATGTTGAATATGCGTTAAATTACATTTGCGATTGTTTTTGCCCATATTGATAAAATTATAAAACTGATACAGATTTGTAAGAAAAGTCAATATAGGGGTGGACGGTTTGCTCTACTGGTCTTTATTTGTGAGGGTCTAAACGTAGGGAAGACCATGTTTGTACATATAGCCTAAATTTAAAAAAAATTACCTGAATTCTACTATTATTTAAAATGTTCTAAATATACACTTTCGCTTTTGAGCTTGTTAGATAATATACGCAATACACTTCAAATGTGATTAAGATGGCCAGATTAGTTTACACACTATAAAAAGAGAATGGATATTTTTTGTGTATACCAATTCACATTTTTTTAAATAATGCTTGTTAGAAATTTTTTGATATAATAATTGTAGCATTTTGTCACATTATTTAAAGTAGCAACAGGAATTGGTACGCCTCAAGTAAAAACTGACCATATGAATTCTTTAAAAATAAGTGGGACCTTATAAAAAGTATGTTTTTTGTTTTGGTTTTTATGTACGTTCTAGTAGCTGCTTTAGACGCTATATATTTTAAAAATCTGTTGATACTTTGTATTTACTATTAGGGTGCCACACGTCTCCAGGTTCGACCCGAACTCTTTGATTTTCGCGTTCCAGAGTTCCGAGTTCCAGATTAAGAATTCAATCCTCCCGAGCTGGAATAATTTACGAAAATTTAGTAGCAATTGAACGAACTGGTAAACCTGTGAACGGTTGGGTACCGCGAGTAACATCATGTGAGATGCTTTGACTCGTGTTAAATTGTCCATGATTGAGATAGTTGAACGCAAATTTATTTTTTTGCTATATTCTAAATCCAAACAAGTAGTTTTGAACTATGTTTGCATTATAATATGAAATGCCAATCAAACAAGATGTTCCTTTTTTCTAAAATAAACCTCAAATAGCTGATATCGAGTCTATAGTATTAATAAAAAAACCTGCCGCATATGAAATAGCAAACGCTGTCAGTGTTCTCTATACATATTTCTCTCTTAAAAAATTCGTTGGTAGTATTGACTTGCTCTTAAACACAATTTTAGAATGTGTGGCTTGTACATACATTATTTAAATTTGAGATTTTTGTGACAAAATCCATTTTTATTTTTCTTCTATATATTTATGATTGGTCAGTTTTAAACTTGAGCATATCAGTTATCACGTAGGACGAATGTGCATATTGTAATAGCTCCTATAAAAGACTAGTGAATTCTGCATTAAATAATAGACATTAGACGTACTTTGATTGTACGACAGTAGGTGGATTTTTGTCGTATTTCATTTTATTTGCCAATTTGCAATTTGTTTATTTTTTTATGTGACAATGTCTCGTTTTTTCCGATTATCTACTTAATGTATTTCTAGAAGTTTAACATGTTTTTTAGCTTTTTTTAGGTGAGATTTCAATCTACTTGTGAATGTTTGTCAAAAGTTTTAGTAGTAACTTCTTTGAATAGCTCAAAGTTACATTAGCTTTTAGAGTAGTGGACAATTTTGATTAAAAAAAAAACACTAATTTTGATTTTTGGACATGTTAACTTTGAAAAATTAGAGTACCATCGTTATTTTGAATGAAAAATTAATTTCGTCGTTTTTATTACAGGCAATGAAGAGAATGTGTTATCTTACGAACCCGTACAGCAAATGCACATTAATTACACAAGACCCGTCATTATATTAGGGCCACTCAAAGACCGCATAAATGACGATTTGATATCGGAGTTTCCCGAAAAATTCGGTAGCTGCGTGCCACGTAAGTATTTTAAACATAAAATTTTCTTTGTATGAACTTTGTTACTATTTTCAATGTCAGATGTTAAAAAATATATCGAAATTATTTGAAACTTTTGTTTTGCTAGACACTACGAGGCCAAAAAGGGAATACGAAGTGGACGGTCGAGATTACCACTTTGTGTCTTCCCGGGAACAAATGGAAAAAGATATCCAGAATCATTTATTTATAGAAGCCGGTCAATACAATGATAACTTATATGGCACGTCAGTGGCTTCTGTAAGGGAAGTGGCCGATAAGGTAGGTGTTATTATACTTTTTCTGATTATAATCTTGCTTACGTTAATAATAAGATTTTTCTCTTAATAACAATTCCTCGGAGGCCAGTATTTGGGACCCTTTTACAGTATTTTTCTTTATTTTTTAGGGTAAACATTGTATATTAGACGTTAGTGGGAATGCAATAAAACGATTGCAAGTAGCGCAATTGTATCCTATTGCCATTTTTATAAAACCCAAATCAGTAGAATCTATTATGTAAGTACCTTTGTTTTGTAATATTTCTTCGATTATATCGAGTGTTTCTTATAGGGAAATGAACAAACGGATGACAGAGGAGCAGGCTAAGAAAACTTATGAAAGAGCTTTAAAAATGGAGCAAGAATTCGGAGAATATTTCACAGGTATTTATTTTATAGAAGCCAGTATTTTACAGTGGGTATGGATAGTTTTTAAAATTACCTCCGGGGGTTCGTACCATATTTATTAAAAGCATCATCAAAAATTTTGAACCAACTTCGTGAATGTTGGTAAATGCATCTTTAATAATAATCATTACCAGCCATTGACAGTTTCGGTGGATTCAGTAGAGTGCACGTATGGAGCACGACGAGACATCACAAGCATATGAGAGAATGTGTCACAAACTACAGAGGCTAGACTCGATTAGAGCCTATATGGAGCGTACATATAAAACATGTACGTTATCACCGGTGGCGCCCACTGCACCGAAACTGTCAATGATTGGTCATTCCAAAATTAATTTCTTTGGTGAATTTGAAGCTTTCATAATGTTTCCACTATGAGGAGGTTGTAACATTTAAGGAATCACCAAAAATCTAACATGAAATCCAAAAAGCATTAAATTATTTTTATTTTCCCTGCAGCTGTAGTACAAGGCGACACCCCCGAAGACATCTATGCTCAAGTGAAAGAAGTCATCAATGACCAATCAGGTCCCAATATTTGGGTTCCGGCCAAAGAGAAACTGTGACCTTTAGCCCCCCCGGTGTGGACATTACCCTCGAGGTCCCAGAGGCTGCACTGAGAAGTGGCGAGAGATCTCAAACGAGATTACGTTGTTGATTTGTGCGGTGCCTATTACCTGCGTGCTTGCGAAAACCAGCTCATTAATAACTTATTCATTTGTTATCTTAGGATATATTATCGTCAGGAAGGGCATATCCAGAAATTAATCGAATTGTACTTAGTCTTGTATTGGGATTGGATAATACTCAAATCGATTTACCAAAGATTGTTTAGAGGGATTTTTAAAAAGGTATATTAAGCAAATATATACTGTTTCTATTAATTTCATACAATATCTGCCAAATAGTCTGTACAATATATGGAAAAAAAATGGATATATTAGTTTACATCAATTTTTATTGCAAATATATAATTTTTTGCGAGCATAATTTGGCTCATCATCGGAAGACAATGTATCACGTGATTAACGGCCGAGAACAGTTATTATTTGAATGAGAAGCATAATTTGAGACCATTGACTATATTTTAAAATCAACTGATCATTGATTTTTATTATAATAGTGCGGATTTTATTCTTTTTATTCATAAGTATATAAATACCTTTTCACGTGTTGTATACTGTTTGGTAAATGCTATGGAAGGAAATGAAGGCAAAGTTTTCACTTTTGGCAAATATATCTTAACAAAATAAAATGTCGTCTTGTTAGACTACTATTTGTGGTTGTGTAAGCCTTGACTATGATGTATTCTAAGTTTGTTATTGACAAATACACAAGTAGAATTAAGGAATAATCTTGTTAGCGTTTGGTGGGGCGTTCCCGTTTCACCTTACCGTATAAGCTTGTATAGATGTGGATAACCTCCGAGCCCCTTGTTTCGATTGCACTTGTGTTATTTAACAAATTAATATATTATATTATAAATAAATATAGTCAAATTTTGAAACCTTTATATAATATTCAATTGTTATTTGACATATAGGTAGTTTTATCAATGTTTTTTGTAGTGTATGTATATTTACAATTGAGGATTACCCTGCCAATAATTTAAAATAAAAATTTGTATATACACAAAATTATCTATGTGTAGTATCATAACAGGAATCTGTTATTGTTATTTGAAAAAAGTTGTCACCTAACTTATTTGAGTTAATAAAACAAATTTTACTAAAATTGTGTTTTATTTTATAAAGAACCAACAAATGCACAATATTGCTATACGAAGAGTAACCGGAAGAACGATTTTACATTTTTGTGTCCATGTATTCAGGTTGGTGGATATGTAGATGCTTAATTAGAAGATGCAAGCGAATTACAAAATCTAAACAATTATATTTGTTCTAATAATGATAAGGTACGCATGACTTTTAAATATAATTTTGTAAATTTACTTACCAAATTGTTATTGCAATAACCAAAAGCGGCCGAAATATAATCTGTTTTCATAAATATATATATATATATATATATATATATATATATATATATATATATATATATATATATATATATATATATATGGCGTGGTATTGTGGCTGAAGATGTCATTCCATTTGTTTGTATTAGATATAAAACCTGTTAACAGCCATTTACAGGGCATGTAAAGAAGAGTGGTTTTTAAAAAATCATATCTGCTATATCAGTCGCACTAGAACTTCCAAATTTAGGTTAATCCTAGATAAATGTTACTTGAGGGCGCCGGGCGTGAGCAAACAAAATTTAAATTACATATAGAATAGATCCCTAATAGCACCAAACATTTCTGCGGTAACAATTTTATTGAATACTTATTTGCGAGTTTACTTTTGATATACTTGAATTATGTATCTCCTTTTAAATATTGCTGATATAACTTGCATCATATATTTATTGTCAATTATTTTCTATATTTTTGCAATCTTGTGGAAACATTCTCTATTGTTGCAATAATATACATATTTCAGAAATATTTTGTGCTACTAGGGATGGTTACATGAACATTAAAAAAACTGGTCATAACCATTGGCACAAGCCATAAAGCAAATCTTTAAACATAAACTGTAAAGGTTATGAGTAAAAATGTTAATAAATTGCCTGTTAAAAGGTCTAAAAAAAGTCTAAAACGCCTTACAATCAGAAATAATTGTACTAGGAAGTGCCACGCTCTACAGAAAATTGACAACTGTATAAATCTTCGATCAGTGTTTATGATCGAAGGTATAAATATATTTTTTACTACATGTTAAGTAAAGAAAATATGGCAACAGGTTTGGCCATATCACAGGGCGCATTATTTCATTGGTTGATTTATTGGCGGCAATTTTAAATTAATCCACTTTTATATATTTTTTTGTAGTTAATTTTTTTTAATCCAACTACTTATGGATACTGATTGATTACATAAATAGTGTAGAACCATATATAATAAAAAAAATCCAACTTTTAATATAGTGGGACATCCCCATTATCAGATACAAATTTTAAATATTATTGTAAGATGTCACATTTCTTATATTGGTCTAGGTTTTAATTATATTCACTATTTTTCCAACATATAATATTGTAATATATAGAATATGCTTTGTTAAATTTGACTTGCACACCATAATGCTGACTATATTTGATATTTGCTTTGATTGGTATTTCAGAATTATATGTTCCAAATATTTAAAAAATGAATGTTTTTACATTCTCTTGAGAAAACATTGATGTGACTGATTATATAAAGTGTCTGTGTGTATTGCGCGAATGTACTCCTATTTAATCTCACAATGCAAAACAAAATATCCATATAAAAAAAATCATTCGGTAATATACTAGAATATCAAATAAAAAATATTTAACAAATATCAGCTGAAAATGTGACCAATGTATGAAGGGTTGCTACTACTACTACTACTACCCGTTACTATTGAAATGTAAAAACAATATATATATATATATATATATATATATATATATATATATATATATATATATATATATATATATATATATATATATATAAAATACCACACAGAAAAGATTGTACAGCATCTAGTTTTACAATTACAAAACAAATCAAACAAAAAAATAATATCGACGGTATTGCTGTATAATGTTAATATTCACCATGTCACCTTGTTATGTCAATAATTAATGTTCAGTATATATTTATTTTCATGTGATAATAGCAAAATATGGAATTTTGTTTACATTTGTATTATTTAATTATGGTTTATAATATAATTGAAAGATTTAGTAAACAGATGCAATGTACACCATTTCTTATTGAATTTGCAAATTTCAGAGGGTCACGTTTATATACAGTAATCTGTTGCAAGTGCTATTAATTATAATTAAAACATATTTCTGGACAGTAAGAATAAAGTTTTATTAATTTGCATTGTTCTCTTACTTACCTTACTTTTTTCACAATTGATGCAAGCTCAAAAGTTCAGGAATTTATTAATGATATCATCGGAACCACACTGAAAGGATAACAAAACAACTTGAAATTGATTGTGATTCACTTTATTTGCAATAACAATTTATTTTATTTGTGATTATCAACTTATTTTTATATTTTTATTTAAATAACATTATAATGTAATAAGATACAACTTGTATAAAATCAAATACATATAACAATATACTAAATATTTTAGTAAATAGAGTTAAGTCAAGGTTAACGTATCATTTTATTAAAATATAAAAAAATAACATTAAAATTATATTATTTCTGGCATATTCAAAGATTGCATATATTAAAACGGATAATACAACAGATACACAATATGCTAAAATATCTATATCTAAGTCACAACACATCTAAACGTAAAATAAAAATAACAAGTGCTCAAACTTGAAATCCCATTTTTGTCAAAATACTAACGTATATATGTTTCATTACTCCCCGTTTATTTGGAATTAAATGTATAGTGTCTCTTGTAGGAATACAGGTCTAAGAAATGCTAGTTTGGATACATTAATTAGTGGAATACGTACGAGACCGCCTACAACAGATTAACTTGGAGCGCGAATAGTTTGTTCATTAATCATTGGGATTGTTTAAATCTAATAACAGAAATTTTACTTGAAAGTTAATCTGGAAATCGTTTCTTATGAAAACGACTTTAAAATATAGATTATGCAGGATTCCCACGTTGAACACTTTCGAATCAAACAATTAATCTTTGAATACTTAAGAAATATTTAATATTCACGAACAGTAATATAAAACGATTTTCATTTATGGGACTTCTTACCATAGTTTCCAATTAGGAAATAAAATAGTACACCATAAATGAAACACAGTAGGTATATAATTACTTTGCAAAAATGTGACTATTAATAGCACTCAAAGGGAATGTCTTAATTATTACTTTAATTAAGTTTGTAGAAAATGCTTATATCTAAGTTGGATAAAATAAAAAAAATAACAGGGCGTGTTAGTAGCTTTCTCGAACTTAACCGAGAAAATTGAAGTAGATTTTTCAATAATTACGGTTGGATATTTTTAATCATGTATTTTATCAGAATTATACATTATTTTTTCTAGGTTAGAATTAAATTAAAACCATGAACAATTTTCCAATGCAAAAATGGGTATGGGATTTATATGCCTTTTCAGGGCTTTGGTCCCAGAAAAACTACAAAAATTGTTTTTAAAATGTCAACATTTTATTCTTTATGATTTTTTAAGTAATACTAGTGGTCGGATACGGTTTTTTAGACAAAAATATAACAACCAATAGTTATATTCAAAAATTAAAATAATACTATAGACTTTTTTGGGTGATTTAAGTTTTAATTGCTACATTTAATTCTTTGTGACATATAACAGGCGATGACAAATTTTTCAATGCAAATTACTTGAGATGTTCCAGCGAGTGAAGAGGTAACGAATCCTTTATGTTGTTTCAAAGAGACTAACACTATACGAGTATAAGAAGACAATATTCAAGTTGACGCAGAGCCGTTGAAATGAGTACTCATTATTCACTGAAAATCTATTAGTGCTGTTGCTGAGACTAGCCTAAGTTTTATAAATTCGGCAATAGATAACAATACTGTCGTATCCCTTCTTGAAAAATACGTGTGCATGTCGATTAAAAATAAGACTAGTATAAAGTCACAGTATCAAGGAAGTACCCAACCAAAATTATTATGCAGTCAATATAATAAGAAGTGGTTTTATCGATCCACCCTGTATTGAAATATACAACAATTTCGATTTTTCACGCTAAAACATGATTTTTTTAAACTTTCAAACTTAACATTATCTTATAGATAAAGCAACGAACTAGGTTCATTTAACTATGTTAAATATATATTTTTTTGTATAGATGCTCTGTTATTTTATGAAAAAATAAACAAAGGCTTTTGCGGGCAGCAATTGTTCTAACATATTCAGTTGGCACACACAACTTAGCACTAGTCAAAAATATATTGCAACTTATCACTTGGGGATATAATTAATACTAAGTCCATATAGAGACACTCGCAAGTCGGTAGGATAGCGTCGAGTTTTATGTTGGCGCTCCTGGTTGGAAGTACCTTAGGCCATTTATCTGAAAATATTCGCATATTTTAACAAAAAAAATAAAATACACATGCAATTAGGGACAATGCTGAGACAACAATAATTGCAAGCCTAATTTGCATAGGAATTAAGGATTTTTGAAAACAGTTTTATTTGAAAATTAACATTGAAATTCCATATATACACAAAAAAATATTGAAACTAATTCATACGTACATTTTTTTTTGTCAATGAAACTTTTTTGCAGTGCGTAGCTATAATATTAGTTAAATTTAAGTGCTTTGTTTTGTTAGAAACTGTGGTCCATAAATAAGTATATAAACTAAATTTTATTTAAATTGCGAACATAAAAATGCAAAATATAATTTGTCGCTAAACAAAAAAAAAACTTCAAAGCCAATGTGTGATTTAGAAAGTAATAGTTACTGACCATAAAAATCTACTAGAATAGATAGTAAATATAGTTTATTTCAAACTTATTTGCAACATAAAAATCGTCGGCTTCCTTGACGGTGGTAAAGGGATCAAAGAAGGTGACGTTTTTATGTTGCAAATAAGTTTGAAATAAACTGTACCTACTTCTGCCGTTTGTAAGTTTCAAAAAATCCTTTACAACATGAAAACTGAGTTAGTGTGAATCAATGTGCATTGAACTAAGTTGCATATGCTACTAATTAAAATTATTAAAATTATAGCAAAACACAAAGCAGATGATTAAAGCTATGCTCCCATACTTGTAAGCAAAGGACATGATAAAAATTAAGATGTGCAGTGTGTACGCATGAAAGAATAAGCTAAATGAATTTAAACAAGTGATTTAGAACACCAGTTTGTGAAAAACGTATTGGATTGGTCAAAACTTAGTCACTGAGAACTCATCAACTGCTAAGCACTCACTCTCAATGGTCGTAGATTGAAATATACTAATTTGAAGAAAAAGCGTAACATCTAGTATTAGTTGAGAAATTCATTTCAAATTTTTACAGAAAATGTAGCAAAGAATTGATTCAATATTCAATAACACGATAACAAATAAAAAATATATTCAATAATATAATGAGTTGCCCCACTGTAATTGTTTATGCACTCATTTACTCGGTGAGGTGCACTTTGTATCAGATGCTCAATGTCGTCTTGAGACAACTCATTTCAAGCTTCTTGTATACTAAGTGTTAGTATACAAGAAGATTGAAATGAGATGAGATGAGGTGTGTTATATACGGTCTCTTTAAAAACATTTTTAGATCATTTATGTTGGCAATTACTCTTATTTTTATTTACTATCACCAACGGGGATGAGGTATGGACATCCGTTTAATTTCCGATATTCGATCAGTGAAGTTAAGCAGCACTGATCGAGTCCGGCAATTGGATGAATGAACGATAGCTCGTCTAACAGTCGGTAGGCTGTCAACAGACAATCCCGGGAAGGCCGCTAGCCTGATGCAGGCAGAGAGGCGAGCCCGGGTGGAGGGTCGAAGAGAGCTACCCAGGAGGTTTGCCACTCTGCTAGCGGTGCAGGCGGGCAAGCCCAGGCGGTGGGTTAGTTGACAGTCGAAGACCGTGGTTCGGAGTCCACGCTAAACTGTAGGTCCCTAGGTAAAAAGGGCCCATTGTGGTCTACTTGCCTAGTAAAATAAGTAGCTACTACTACTACTATCACCAACATTTCTTTACTTTTACTTCATTCGAATTCGATCGCGTTGAGAAACAGCAATGGAGGTACCGACGTTTTAGGAAATCAATTAATGCAAATGAATTTGAATGCGTGTTGCAAAGCACATTAATCATGCTTGTAAAACAATTAGCTTAACAATTAGAACAGAAATGAGACAAACATGCATAAAAACAAAACAAAAACTTACGGTCATATCATATTCGGTGATAAATGCTGGGATTTCAAGTTGATCCGGTGACATCACAGCATAAAGGTACTCAATTCCGGGTAAACTATGAACTTTCTGTTTTATTGCTGGTGCCATGAAAGTTGTGAACCACCATGTCATCATCTGAAACAAAAAAATTATATGTACACTTTTTAGAAAATATTCGGCCATTTAACTAAATGCAAGTACGCATATACAGGAAATTTTGATATTCATCATGGTCTGTTAATTAGAAGGCAAGAAATATAATATCTGAAGTATTTGATTAAGAAAACAGAAGTATTAAATAACCAATGGCCTAGTTTTAAAAGTTCTTCTGGGAACTACGTCCTTTAAAGCTGGAAAGTTTGTCAGTGTCGTTCGTGGATAACCACAGAAAAAGATAGTTTTTACTGAACAAATTTGTTAATTACTTAGAACAAATATATTATATTCTACATATTGTAAAGAATTAGTTTACCACTCAACATAAAAGAGTAAAAACAATGGATAATAAAATAAGTTGCATATCAAAAAAAAAAAAAAAGTATGTGCTATTATCAATTTTAAGCCGTGTAAAGTGGTAATATTTTTAAAAATGATTTAATGAAATGTTTATTTGATGAATACTTCCAACATATACAATTTGGACCAGTCGACTTTTTAGCGATTGATTTTATACGGAATACCTCCCTTGGTATATTCCAAACATAATACTTATATTGATTGACTATAGTTAATAAGCCATATAAAAAAGAAACTTTTAACACTTCTAGTTGTTTAAGGTCATGCTTTATCTTCAATAATATGAAACGCATTCAGTGATTTATGCGTCACAAAAGATTAACAGTACATAAAACACGTAATAAATAAAAAAATTTTGCCATAACTTTGGAAGAAAGTATATTTTTTTAGTAAAGAACAATTACCTCATTTTATTGACTGGAGATCATTCGTAAATAGACGAATGTAGGTATACTCCATTCACGATTTCTTTGTATTAGAGTTAAAGATACTAGAGAAGAACTTTTTGCGGTTCGCTTTTTGCGCCTATTGGCGCCATAAAGTTGACAATCTTCAATTTTTCGCGTCGTCGTGTTTGCGTTAAAGGCAAGGACATAGCAGCGCGTTTTGATATCCGCAGCGACATCCTAGGTAGGCTGTGACGTCACCTAATTACGTCACATCATTTCCACCCCGTGTATCTGAACGGCAAAAAGAAGCAAGAGCACAATGTTACCACATTGAAAAAAATAAGGAGGGAACTTCGGAATACATATTTTAGTATAAAAATGGAAATTTCCTATTATACAGTACTGTTATCGAAGTTTCTACATATTGTTTTAAAATTTCTACTCTCTAATTAGTAATTTCCACTTTATAAGTTAAATTTTTAATTATTTTAATTACTGTCATTTATGAAAATATTGCAAAAGACTTACAATGAAATTGTGAGATGCCAAAAAAGAAAATTCGCCATTTTCTTACGTATGAGTAAATTTTTAACCGTCAAAAGTTGACGACACGTATGTCAGGCAATATTTATCCCAGTTCAAAGTAGGATGAAAAGGCGTCGTCTGGATGTGACGGTAAAATCGTACTCGTCGAGGTGTGACGTCATTACACGCTCCGACTTTATGAACGTGTCTTAAACATCCAGACGCGTCAGGGCGAGGTATCAGAACGCAATTTAGCTCGGCGACTTTTATTACTTGTTTCTGTCATCTGTCACATAAATAAAAAAATATGAAAATGGCACAGAGATGCCATCAACGCAAATAAAAGTTGAAGTGAGATAAATTTACATTAGTACAGCTCAGTACATGAACAGACCTCAATACACATTTTATTTAAATGTTAGTTTTGTTGTTTTAAAATTGACATTTAAAGCCATTCATCAATGGGTAAAACGCAAACCGCAGAATGTTACAACGCGACTGTATAAATTAAACTTTTGCGGCAAGTTGAAACTTAATTTTATGTTACCAATAGGACCTCGAAACGAAAAACAGTAAAACCTAAAAAGCTCTTGCCTAAAGTATCCTTTAGTCATATTTTTTTGTTATATCTTAGTTATATTTCTGTTATATCAAAAAGTGGACACATTTTTGACACTACAAATAAAGGATAAAAATACCTACTTATATTGTATTTCGTGTTTTCAATTTTGTGAAAAATAATATTTAGATTGTTTTTGTTTGTATAGATCATGCTATTTATTCTACTGCAACAGTATATCCTACCTTAGTCCAGAATGTTGGATGAACAACATAGAAAGCTTTCAAATTCTTCTTGTATTTGTAGGGAAGGACATTGTACACTTCCTTCAACCAGGAGAATGAAGGGTAATTATTACTCGAAGTTAAGGTGTGGAAGTATGCTATAACATAGTCGCCCTTGACGATGGGATCTAGTAAGGTTATTAGGTATAATAGCGCCTGAAACAACAAACAAAAAAAAAACAATGAAAACGTATACACATCGGAAAATGAAAACGGGAAACCCATGAGAATTTTCGTGCAGTAAACCGGCACGATATATGACGTGTAGTCTAAGCAATATCGTGCTAATTCGACGATGAAATGTTACCGTCTGCCAGTCGGTAATCAAAGAGACTATATGAGTACCATACTTTTTCTCTTTTGAAATTTTTAGTATGGCGGCCTGACATGGAGGGCGGGAACACTTTTTTTTATCGAATGGTTACTGATATTGGTCTACATAGGTAGTTAGTATATGTACTCCGCATACTTATCTCAATTACGCTAGCAGACAAATCTTCCGGTCGGCGCGCGGTAATTGGAAATTAAAAAAAAATTTAGTTACCGGACGAAACCTAGCGCAAAATATTTTTTTTTTTGTGTGTACAGTACTGTATTATAGTGGTAGACATTTCTATCGGTCAGTTTTTGAGCAATTTGCCATCAAAGTGGTGAAAAATGGATTAACATTTGAAATGTTGATAAAAAATAGTTGATATTAAAAAAAAAAACGTCTGCCCAGCCAGCTTATGGTTCACAAGGCACTAGAAAACCCTAACCTTTGCTGGCAGACATTTTTGCCAAATTTAACCCCCCAAACCACCCCCTTAGAGGGCTAAAAAATGGTGTGAAATTCGAATTGTTGTGTTGACATTTTTTAATTTATATCGATATTGGTCAATTTTTTGTGGAAATTGCTTTACTGGTCTAGCCCTGTAAAGTGACATAAGGGATCGGTAAAGTTTTTACGAAACTATACATATAAATGGCTAAATTTGATTTACCTAATGATTTATACATTGCCATTTTTGTTAAATGCGTTAACTGTCATTACCAATTATTATATGTATTTGTTTATTTGTCACATATCTATTCGACTTTATCAGTATTTAATATTGTTAAATTATTTTTATTGTTACTTATCTTAATATTTGTTTATTAATTTTTTTGATCACCTTTTTAAAATTAATAAACATAAAATGTTTGCAACTATTATAATCATTATTATTTTAAATTAATCGACGAAACTACTCCACTATATAACAAGAACAATGATAATTCTAGAATTTGTATAGTTACAAGAAATAGAAATTTAAAGAAAATGGCAACATTGTCTCGTTGACATATACAACTGTTAGTATACCTAACCTTACAATATGTGATGCTGTTAGTGAAAAATCACAAAAAATCAAAGTCACCCTGTATTTTTTTTACATAATGAATATACTGTATCTTTAATGCAAATAGCAAAACGAAACAAACTTATTCTGTCTCAAGCCAAATTATTTGCTGTTGTATCAATAAGCAATTCGTCAACTAACAATTCAATTTATACGTATTTACTGATCAATTCTCAAGCGGTCGTTAATTAATATGAAATATATGGCGACATAGTAACTATTATTTTATTATTTCGAAACTGTTCTACTTTACTGCTACTGAACCGAATATGGAACGATTTTTTACGTGAATAAAGCTGCCATTCACATAGCCTTGATCCTTGCGAAAAAGGTTTTTGGAGAAATTTAACATATGCATATAAATTTATGACTAGATATAAAATTGAAAAGATCCATTTAAACGAATGCTCTAATAATCTGTTCATATATGTGAATAGAGAAATCAGTAAGTGCTTTTTATAATATCGCGTCCTATATTGCAAAGTTTGCACCGTATACGATATGCGTGATCTTGACTTGAAAGGATAGATTTCAAAAGACAAATTATTAAATATTTTTGCCTGCTGCGACAACGGCGAAATGTCAATTTAAAGTCACGGCGACACACTTCTTGCAATCGATAGTTTCTACTTCAGTTGCACACGAAAAGTTATTTTTTATTGACTAAACATGATTCGAACTTTTGTTGATGTTATTTATATAAAATCGTTTGGCAAATTTTTTATTTCATATTTTGAGAGTAAAAATAAATAATTATCTCATTTGTTTCATTTGCCTCAATCGCCTTATTTGTCTCATTCGATTCATTTGTCTTATTTGTCTCATGTGCCTCAATCGCCTCATTTGTCGTTTTTCTCATTTATCTCGTTTATATAATTTGTCTCATTTCTCTTATTTATTTATTTATTTATACTTGAAGTATGAAGTAAAAAAAATTGCCAAATGAGCTAAATCGATTTGACAAAAATATGAATTTTCTATCAACAATTTCCGACTCAAAATTTTCGTTGAAGAAAACCGAGCGCGTGAAAATGGAGATAAACCCTATTTTGACGTCACACCACGCGAAGGCACGCGACGGCTAGGATCTCGTGGGTCACATACAATTGCCGTATTTTCGTGTGGGTCACGTCCTACATATCATTTTTCTTTGACGTTGACTAGTAATTTTCAAAATGTCTAATGAGATAAGGTTTAAAATTATATTAAATATAGCTAGTTCTTCAAGATAGTGGAAGCTGATACAATTTCTAAAATTATTATTGATATTAAAGATGCTACCTTTATGTCTGTTGTTAAGTGTCATTTAACAGGGCTGACGAATTTTAATAGCATTGAATTAGATCGTATGTATGGACCAACGTATGATAAGCCACATAGCTTACGGATATCCCGTTGTGTCGTATAATACGCCGTAGTGATCACGTTTTATTGTTACTGGGAGGACCCCCTTCCACGGTATGTGTACGGCCCATTTTTGCTTTAGAAATGTTATCAAATGAAAAAATACCTAAATGTAAATGCCCAATACAAAGAGCACAGGTAGGGTGAAACCTGACATTAATTCCGATTTGCTAAACACGTCATATAACCGCACCATTCTATTTACCAAAGTTTTTATCAGTATCAAATGACCAATGCCAATATCACACTATCTAAATCAGGCATTAATGTTAACACAAATACTAACTTGTGTTTGATTTCTGCTATCTCTACGGAGGCGTCATTGTCAGAACTCTCCTCTTCTGAATGCCCATTGTATCATAACAATGTAACAGATTTCATAATACGATCCAGATGGCATTTGTTTGAATCAATAATGCATTATGCTGGATATTATATATTTATTCACTTAGTTTCGTTAGAATGTACCAAGTTGAGAGAACTGGGGCTTTATTTGAATTGAAAAATAATTTAAAATGAAATTCCTTGTGACTGCAACGTGACCCTTAATCCCATCAATCAAATTAGCACAATCTGATCACAACATTTTGTAAATATATTTATATATACGGTTCATTAATCTCCGCGAGAATAACGAAACACAAGTCTGAAAACAATACGACGGTGTTTCAGAAAGGTAAAAATCGCTGGCATAAAACAATTAGTTAGTGGTTGTACTTAGACTCGGTAGCTCAGTTAGCAGGTCGAGAATAAGGGTGTTATATTGAAGTTATATCACCAAAATCTAGACTTACGCTTTTAAATATCCATCAGCGTGAACTTCCCGCCGAAGCGCTGACCAATTATCGGGTATGTGCTACCAATGAGAAGTATTGCCTTCACGTGTGCAATATCTTCTCAAGTTTTACCGAAGTTCCGCCAAAGCAATAAAATTCGAGGCGGCATGACATGTCTTTTTACTAAATGTGATATATATTTTGAATCTTACTTTGCTACATTTATCATTTATCCATTAAAGACATCTAGGTATATTATTAATATTACAATTACAATTATGGCCGTCACTAAAGCGCATCCTTTAAGGTAAATTCAGATGATTCACATACTATTTCCTATATAAAAAAATAGTTTAAATGCTATGAGATAATTGTTATTGAATATAATCATCATTAATTAATTGTGTGAAATTGTCTATAGTTCCTGAATATGTACTACCACCTTTGACCTTGAATATTCCGATATATCTACGTCTTGAGATAATATTTTTATTATTGTATACGCACGTATGACAGACCATTTACTAATAAGCAAGCCCTATATTTATTGTGCCTACGCACAGGCACAAGTTTAGGAATTTATTTTGAGATACCTATTATTTTTAGAGAATAACATTTAGATCAATTTGTCAGAAATAGGCTCATATTGGACACAAATGGTAGAATTATTAAAATAAACAAAAAAATATATTATTCCCAGCAAATATTTGCGTTAAATATTCTTGCAACGCATTCCATAACTTTACTTGTTTTAATAATCGTATAATATTACATGACACTACGGTAATAAACATACAGTACATCTTCGTTATGTCCGCCTTTCCAGCTTGCAATGTCGCTATTTAGCTGTACAACTCACCTTATCTAAATTGATTTTATTAAAGGGAAACCATTTTCCAACAAAGACAACGACAGGTCTTCCCAACCTGTCAACTCCACTCTGGTAGAGACATCCGATACCTGACACTTCCGTCAAATCCTCGGTTTTGGCGCGCCTTAAAAGCCTCTCGTATCTGCAACAAAAAAAAAAACAATTACTACCTACAGTACTTACTGCTGTAGTAGGATCCGTTTGTGAAACTAAATTTCATTCTTGATAAAAGTTAGTACTTAATGTCTCAAACCTACTTTGGACACATTAGATTGAGCTTATGATATACAGGGTGCGAGAAATTAAGAAAGTTCTGGTTCAGAAAAAAATTTTAATGTGTTTTATCCTAACAAAGTTCTTAGTTTTACAGATATTTTAAGTTCCTTCAGAATATATATTGGTAAATGGCCCAATAAATTTCCAAGAGAGATAAGGGTGTCTTGTACACGTGGATGCTGGAATGGCTCCGAGTGCAAGTTACACTAATGGAAATATGCGGACGCACAACCATTCCCACTGACATTGCTAGTGCCGGTGGCGGGATTTGAACCCGCAGCTACGATAGAAATATTGCTAGTCACACTTGCCATGGCGCGCTCTAACCAGCTGCTCCAACGAGTCGGTTAAGGATATGGAAAGTTACCCATCTTTGACATTGATAACTACATATTTTTCCGTTAAGTTAATACTAACTGAGATTTTTGCAAATATTTAAAAAAAAAATTGGTTTTTTTTCTGACACTTTTTCAAGATGGCGGCAAAAGCTGCAAAATCAGTATGTGATTTCCAAGGCCCAATTAAATAGATTAAAGTTAATTCCAGCCTGTTCGGAACTATTCCCGCTCATAATGCCCTCACCGACTGGTCTAAATAAGGAATTGATTATAGGAAGGGAAATAATTTCTTAGGAATTCAATTCAACTATATTTTTAAATTTAGATACAAAAACTTGCTATATTCGTAGATATAATGAAAAAATTGATTAGTATTATTGAAATATCATAATAAATAAGACGCTTTAATCAATGCTCATTCTATTTTCAGTCGAGAGATGATTTAAATTAGGCTTTTAATCTACTCGTGCTCACTAATTCGCCAAAGGCCACCACACCTAAGATGTTAACACGACAATTTACTATTATCGCATATCGATCAGAAATGAAATAAGCTTTGCTTTCAGCAATTTTAAGCAAATTTTATCTATTTATAACAGGCCAGACATAATGTAATGATCACTCATAGTTTTGCTGCATATTAATATAACACGTTAAAATAAATTTAACAGAATGAGGAGGTTTAAAATAAAAATAAATATTTTCATTAACTGTAGAATTTTATTTTATTTCTCCCTTATGAGAAATATTTAAGAATTTTCAGTTGCCATTTACCATGCACAAAGCATGTGAAAATATATACAATTATAACGCATTACAGAAACTTTTATTATTAATATAATTAATTAATATTAAACATGTATGAAATATCCTCCAATAGGAGTAAAAGTCAAAAGTTAATAGCTGCTAACTTCATTATCCTTTCAACTTGTTCGTGTCTCGTTTTATAACCTAACATTCGTATATTTAAGTTGACATGGTGTATTATCAATTTAAAAAGAGGTTTTTGTGTTCATTATCTTTTATTTCATATCTTTCTTAACATAGTTATTACCCGTTTGCGACGGCTATGTGTACAATAAAGTCGCACAATGTACTGACCGTCAACTTATAACTCTAACCAGAGAGTATGGGACAGACTCAACTCATATGAGCCATTCCTTGCATAAGGAAATATAAGAAACGAACTGAGCGCGGAAATTGCCGATCGCGGAGAACGGTTTTTACAACGCGACAGAAGGCTCAAGTTATCAGAGCCGCAGTGCGCTTTTAATGTTTGTGTAGTGTAGTAGTGCCTATATAGTTTTGCTCTCGATATTTATTTGTGGTTTCACTGTTTGAGTGTGTGTTATTTTAAGTTGGTTGCTGCCAAAATCACTGAGAATAGTATAAATAATATTCTGAAAGTGAATTTTAAAACTCTGTTGGTAGCAGAAATAGTAAAAATCAAGGAACTCGGACGACCAACACCAGAATTGACTCTTAACCAACCAGACAAGGTAGGGACACGTAGTTTCACGAGGCATATTTGTAAGGAAATTTACAAAAAATGTCAGTGGACTTGTGGATGTGATAAGGTAAATGTTCTGTTTTGTTTTCCATGTGTTCTATTTTATTCAGATTCTGTGGGAATGGACAAGATATGGTCGGCAACAGGATATAAAGATCTAAAACATTTAAATCAGAAAATGAAAAAGCATGAAATTTCTGCATATCATATAAAGTGCAGTACGGATTTGGCTCGGTAAATATTGCATGTCAGTTAGATTCAGTTTATAGGCAAAGGAGCAGGTGACTAAAGATAAGTATATTTTAAAGAAAATATTTCACAAAATCTTTCCACATGGAGATTTCAAGTCACAAAATCTTTTCACATGGAGATTTCAAGTCAGAAATACAGACAGTATTGAATTAAAAAAAGTTAAAGAGTTTGAAAAAATTATATAATCTATTATAAAATCAACTGATGAGATAGAAAAAGAAATTACTAATATTGAGAATGGGAATAAACGGAGAAAAATTAATCCTGAAAATAGAAATTCCGTAATTAATAAGGAAATGTGAGATACAATAATTGTTCAGATGAAAGAAAGATTGTCATACAGAGGTCATTTAGTAAATGTAGACAATTTTCTTAGTTATTCAAAGAAATTTTCGACGTCGACTTTGAAATCAGTTGTTGAATCTTATCCAATGTTACAAGACAAATTAAGGACTGAATTGGAAGTCATTTATTCCAGAACTGATTTTAAAAATATTGTAGGTGGCCTAAACATGCTCTCTTGGCTGTCTGAAAATGGTTTAAATATAACGTTCAGCGAAAAGGTTGTTACTAAAAATTATTGTGACAACTCCGATGTCTACTGCTGAATCAGAAAGATGTTTTTCAACTCTTAAAAGAATAAAGACGTTTTTAAGAAACACTATGAATGAAGAACGCCTTAATGCCCTAGAAATGCTGTCAGTGAATAAGAACTTTATCTATAACATAAGAACTTTATCCATAATATAAGCAATTTTGATGAAAGTCATAGAACATTTTATTTCCCATAACATTTTTACTCGCATTTTTAAGTGATTATTATATTGTGAACTTTGTTTTGTATATATGTACATACAACTTTTTCTTTTATCAAATATCGTAGTTCTACTTGGATGAAATTACCGAGAGACTGAAGGTGAGTCTTTATTATATTGTTTAAGAAACTAGAGCCCCCCAAATAAGATTATCACGAGCCGCCACTGGTAAGCCATAAACTAATTGAGAGCATTGCGTAATATGGGTCTACCAAATTTTACGTGCATCTGAGGATAGTTGGAACCATAGAATTCATATTTATTCACGCCCATATTTGGGTTCTCACAAAGTTTCGTGTTAAAATTCGTCCTTAGTTCTAAAATTGACACATTTTTTCTGAGAATTCTTACGGAAAAAACGCTTCACCTGAATAATTCTCTTTTTTAGAGCAAATTAGTTTTAGATCAAATAAGAGCAAATTCCATCAATTCATATCAATATTTAAAAAACTCAGTCTCACATCTTTTGCCACATATCCTTGGGCACGCTTTACATATTTGCACCATAAAAATTAAAAAAATACACAATAGTAAACAGCACACCCCAAATGTTAACACATACAATGACATGATTAAAAATTTACGGTTTAATGTTTATAGGTCTATTACGTTAACATGCATGTTTAAACTACTTAATGTTATATTCGTTATGGATATCAAACTCAAGGATTTTATAGCTAGACTAATTTATTATAGTTAAATTTCCAGTATGAAATTACAATGTAATTACAATGATGCGTGATGATACCTACCATAAGGATTAATAAAAAATCATATTACGATCAAATTTCTATGTAGCCGTTTTTTTTAAATGCAAAAAACCACAAACGGAATCATTTCCCTATAACGATCGATGAAGCAGTACTCAAATCGATTAACACCCCTACATTGTGCCAGTGGTGGTTCGTGGGTCAAGAGATAGGGAGGTCAATTAGAAAAGTTTACTGTATTACCTACCTTTTAAAGTGATTTAAAGTCGATCCTCCGGTCTTTTTGAGGTGCAAAGTGGTCAATTACTTTTTCATTAAAGTCTTTTATCTTCTTTATTAATGCCCTTTCTATGGTAAGCATAGCTAAAGAAGATAACCTTTTCTGACCCATGGTATTTCTTAAAAATGTCTTTATTCTTTTTAAGGTGGAAAAACAACGTTCACTTTCGACGGTAGTCATGGGGAGAGTACACAAGATTTTTAACAGTTTGACACTTTTAGAAAAAGTATTGCACAAATTATTGTTAAGTAATAAAAAGCTGTAACAAAGCGCCGTTGCTTTGTTACCTTCACTATTGGAAAAATCTTCTCGGCTATATAATACTTCTAATTCAGTTTTAAGTTTCAAATGATTTATGACTGGATATTCCGTTTTAACTAATTTAAACATATCTTGAGGAAAGCTTTTTTTATAATCTTTAAATCGATCTGGGTGAAATAACTGAGACACTACTAAATGATTACTGAAGCCAAACCTGTTTTTAATCTCAGATGTAATTATATCACAAACTTCTAATGAAACTCTCCTTTTTGATTCTTCCCTTTTACATCTCTGGGCAGACTGCATGGATGTCTCCTCCAAATAGTTATTCAAAATTTTATTTCTGATGTCTTCAATTTTACTATTAAAAACGCTAATACACTTATTTACTGTTATGACATCGATATTACATTTTTGTAATTGATTGAACAATATATCACAATGAGGCATAACTAAATGAAAAAAATTTAACCAGTAAAGAAAATGTTCATTTTGTAAGTAGTTTTTTAAACCAATAGCTTGGTTTAGAGTGTTGTTTTCTGATTCATTATCAATGATTTTTTCTAAACAATCTAATAATTCTGTTCGATAGGTATAAACAGTCTCTATGCACTTCGTATTAAAATTCCATCGTGTTGTAGCCGCTTTAGGTAATCTCACCTTAACAACATTATCTAACACGGCTGTTCTGTTTGGCGATTTTCCAAAGAATGAAGAGAAGCTATGTAAATTAGTAAAAAAAAATTTTATGCTTTTATCCTGACTTGATGCTTTTTGTAAAATTAAATTTAGTTGATGAGCGTAACAATGAATAAAATTTGCTGAAGGATAACTTTTTTTAATTAAAAATACCTATTAACTTCTTTTTTCTTATCAAGAGATGTTTGCTTTATCGTCATATTAGGTTTTGGACGGCCACCACCTTTGAATTTCACTCGGTCTTCATAACCCAACTTATGTCCATCTTTCAGTTTTAACATATTTGGTACAACACTTATATTTAATAGTAAACACCAAAAACACTGTTTTACTTAATTTCACGACAAGTAGAGATTTACTAATAAAATGTTCACAAATAAAAACATTAAAAACAACACTACAGAATTTACCGACCAACGCGTACCTAGTCAGCATTAAGACTGCTCCACTGAACTTCGTGCGTTACCGTTTCCGTAAAATGTGTCAGGGACATTGTCCCCGCTAGTGTTTTCTGTCTCTTTTGCTTTCTGATGATTCGCTCATAAGTCTATTTCACTTTAATTCGTTGTAAATTCGGTCCCTAGCTAGCTTTGAGGACACGTTGTGGATTGACCCAAGATTTTTAAATTCTATAAATGAATAATGTAATGAATATGAATGTAGATGCTCGGTGCTCGATGGGGATACGAAATCCTGCGATCTAGATATTTCAATAGTATTGTGCATATAATGAACTAGAAACTTTAATATATTTTTTTAAGAATATTAAAAATATATATATCATATATTTTTAAACTTCAGAAAATGAATAGCTCTATTTTTTTATTTGTATGTGGGAGGTCATTGACCAAATGACCCTATAGAAGAACCGCTAGTGGTGATAACTTACAACTTACACAACAGATGTGGGGAGCCCATTGCTTGTCTTGATCTCCGACTAAACCTCCAAAATGTATAAAATACGCTTCTTTCATATTTTCTGATAATGGTGTCGCTTGTGACTTTACAAGAAATTCTCCACAAATGTAACAAAACTTGGTGAGGTTTTGCAACCTCGGCGCGTTTAACTGCTCATTTTTGTCGTAACGGAGTTACGTAGTTAAACGAAAACATTTTCCAACACAATTGGGCACTTGGAAGGTCAAACCAAGACTGATACTGAAAATATCCATTATAAAGTTTATTATCTGACAATATAATGGTGTCTATTGTGTTCACACAAAATAGTACGTATTAGGACTTGTTGAATATCATTTCAGTTAATAGCGAGGTATTAATAATATAAAAACGGCAGTGTAAACTATGTTACAAAAATTGTGTCGGCCAGTGTAATTAGTGACGTCGAGGCCAGTTTAACGAAATTATCAGACAATAAAAGTAAAGCAATTGCTGAAAAATTAAAACAAAGGAAAAATGTTTTCCCTCGTTTTCTCATAACCAAATTATGCAAAAAAAGTTGAAAAGAAGTTGTAAATCCCCCCATAACGAATTTTTTTTAGTGCAATCCTTTCCTGAAGATATAAAATATCATTAACATTCTGTGTATAGTATAGTGTTAATTACAGACAATCGAAATATAAAACAAATACTACTTAATCGCCAAACTGAACAGACGTAAACATGTTGATGTCTTCTCTTTCTTGTTTGCTTTCATTTTTGAAATAATAACAAAAAAATAATAAAACTTCCGCCTCAGTACATCAAACGCATCGGTTAGGAAAATCGCATTAAATTTAATGCCTATAATTAAGAATTAATAATTATTTTATTCTATAAAAATTTCCATAACAGACTACATTAAAACTAAGTATAATGTGAGAAAACATAACTATTATCGCTATTATTGATGGAAATCGATATTATAACTATTAAAAGTATAACTAATAAATAAAACACACCGCACAGAAGAATTACTAAAAGATAAAGAAATTTAAACAAAATGCATCAGACAATTAATTTAACTGAGAATTCATTTAGTGCGTACAAACAATTATAATTATTATACATAGATCGTGATATTGATTTTAATAATAATAAACATTTTGCATGAGAGAAACCTCATGTCTGTTATCGAGTTTCTGACAATTGTATATACTGTCAGAAATTCGATAACAGACGTTAGAATCATCATTAACATCATTGTCACCGCAAGAGTTACAATTAAATCCAGATTAAACCATGTTCATAAAAGTATCAGACGTTTGGCAACACAGAAATACCGTTTATTCACAAGTTGAGTTTATCCCTGAGAAATTCATGCGATTGGCCAAAATTATAACAAATTTCGTTTTGAAAGTTGTAGAAAAAAGTACTTCCAGCGACAGATACAATGCCATTTTTATGCATTTTTTCCGGCGTGGGATTCAGTGGAAAACAAAAACATATATACTTACAAAGTCTCATCCAAATCTGAAAAATCAGTCACTATCGCCATATCCATAACGCACCGTATAAACGTTCAACTGCTGTTCCGCATTCGACAACGAACTATCGCGACTTTGATTTTGTTCAATGTACTAAAAACAGTTAATTTTTGACTATCTCGTGACATCATTCCTTCAAACTCATAAATATATGTGTATTTTTAGATCATACATGCTTAAAAGACGTCATAACAATTTTTTATAATTAGAAATGGAAAACAAAACACGCTGAGGTAGTGTCGTTCTCGTTCGCACTATTGGAAACATGGCATGATACTGCAGGTATAATAATGATTATAAAAACCAAATTGAGCTGCGCACCCTACTTGCAAAAAAAAAATGTGTACACGGTGATCCACCATAATTCTTTAGATTTTGGTAGGAAATACAGGGTGAGTCAATATGTACATAACAAAATAAAAGTGTAATTTTGAAGGTAAACAGTAAATAGATGAGAAAAATAAAACAAGTCACAAAATATGCTCAACGCGACCTCCTAGTTGTAAATTACAAATTCTGACTATGAAGAAATGAGTCACTTACATTTTGCAACATGTTAGGCGTGATGGTGTCGAACGCTAGTCGAATTCTTTGCTGCATGTCTTTTCTTGTAGTTGGTGATGTTTTGTACACTAATCCTTTAATGTACCCCAAAAAAAAAGTCCAATTTTGTCAAATCTGGCGACCTTGGTGGCCATTGAACTGGTCCTCCTCGACCTATCCAATTGTCACCAAATGTAACATTTAAAAAGTTTCTTACGGCAATACTATAACAGGGTGGAGCTCCATCGTGCTGGAACCACAGCCTCTGTAGATCATTTTGAGGACACCCGTTTAACAATCCTCCCAGTACATTTTGTAAAAAATCGAGGTACATATTCCCAGCCAAGTGCCCATTAAAAAAATGCGGTCCAACTACATATTCATCTACTACCCCTTCCCACACATTGAGTGACCATCGGTGTTGATTATCCACAGTTCTCGTAAAATGAGGGTTCAGGGTATCATAGTAGTGTAAGTTATGTCTATTAACACAACCATTTTTATGAAATGTGGCTTCATCAGTGAATAGCACGAAATCAAAAAATTGCGGCTGTTGGTGAATCTTATTGAGTGTCCACTCACAAAATGTTACCCACGTTCGAAATCATTTAGCTCTAGTTCCTGAAGCAGTTGAATATGATAAGGATGAAAGTTTTGTGTTCTCTTTGGTACAGAGGGGATTGAGTTATATCAAGTTGTCTATTAATTTTTCTCGTACTTTTGTGCGGATCTTCAACGACATTTAATGTAACTTAAAACACTTTTTCTTCATTTTTGTTAGTTTTGTACGTTCATGTTTTTCATAATTTACATGTCCAGTTCGTTCAAACCTTTCTCGCAACCTTTCAAATTCAGAATGATGAGGATGTCTTCATCTTGGATAACGCTGAATATAAATTCTTGATGCCAATAGCGGATTTCTCTCCCCTTCTCCCAATGCATAAACCGTCGACAACTCTTCGTGTGAAAAATTCATAATTTATTTTAAAAAAAATAATTAACTCAACTAGGAAATATAGAAGAATCACCACCAAGTAAAATTAATTACGTGTAAACCACAAAATATCAGTTTGACAGCACAATTTTTGTTTTTACTTATGATTGCAAGGTTAAAGAGAAAACCTTAATTTTCTCGAAAACCTCAACAGTTAGGTATAGGAAATGTTATACAAAACAGCAAGCAATTTGAAGGAGAAATCCAACCACGTAAAAAAAATACAGGGTGTTCCATTTAAAAGAACAGAGTTTTTCCCATTTGAAATTCGCATTAATTGACTTGCCGTCATGGACACCCTGTAAAATAGAATAATGTAAAAAAGGTACTAATACTTAGCGTGTAGTATGAACTAAGAATAGTATAATATTGGCTTACCCAGCTTGTTTTCATAGGTAAATAAAAATTATTAAACGCACCCTTATAAATCCTTAAATTTTCAGAAAATGTTAAATAACTTGACAACGTTGCATGCAAATCCAAAAAACAAAATATCACTGTATAATAATCTTTTCATTTAATAAAATGGTGACAAAATATACAGGGTGTTCCATTTAAAAAAAAGTATTTTTTGTGTGTAGCAGAAAATTTAAGCATGCTGTAGATTTCACAATAATTTTACATGATAGCTCTTATCGACTCAAAAAACTTTTGTATCAAAAAATTGTTGTATCACTAACGGTTCAAAGGTTATCGAAAGAGAACACACTATTGACTCACCCTGTATATGAGTTATCATCAGAAAAGTTGATATTTAACATTCAGGTTTAGGGTTTCGGTTCATAATTTATTCTTGACAGTCCTTAGAGATGGGATAATAATAATAAAAAAAAAAAAAGGCCCTTTTGGGGGAAAAAGAAGGGGAATTCCCGAGTACAAGTAAATAAATATATGTTTCATGTTAGGCGATTATATTACGGGAAGATGTCGTGTTTAACATTCATATGTATTAGCAAACTACACCTGATGCACATTTCACCAAGTTCGCAACTTTAGTTTTAACCATCTCGAGATGATGCCAACTTGGTTGTTAGTGAAACGCGCGCCATGATTTAGAGTTTGTGGAATATACTTCTGCATATTAATTACTAAGTTGGCAAAAATGCGCCGCAGGACATAGGCATACGCATCATAATAAGTGTAATAAAAGAAATTAACTAGTAATAAAAGCAATAAACTGTTACAATTTATAACAATGTATGCACAACTTACCCTCTTAACTAGCTTGGTTATCACAAACTGGAAAAGATCTATAAAAACTTTGCAGCATCATGTATGCTATGAAATGCACAAAGACGGAGATTTAAGAAACGCTTTTTTTTGTTCTTGCTATTAATGCATCTACCTTTGGAAAACCTTGTCGAATAGTTTTTGCCACAAGGTGTAAAGCATGTACTTTACGCGTAACATGTACCAACCTACAACCATGTTCTTGAAGAGAACGGCCTACCAAACGCATTGTCGCAGCACCATCGGTCACAAACATCAACACTTGACTTCTTGATAAGTCAAATTTTTCTAACGTCTCCAGCACCACCCGCGTAATTGTTTGGCCAGAACACTCAGTTAGTCTTTTGCTAGCTAGTACCAGTGAAAATGTCGGTTTAAGAGGGTGCAGTACACGTACTATAACATTTAAAATAGATTTTTTTTACAATATGTCGTCTCATCAACACATAACCACAGCCGTGTATTTTTTAGTACACATTTGATCTTATTTAGCGTTCTTTCTGTCTGAGATCTCAGCTAATCTAAGTAGTTTTACGGTTACATTGCATAAATAAAAGCAAAATTTTATTTGATATAGCCTCTGTAACCATAAAATTACTTAGATTAACTGAGATCTCAAAGCGCACCTAATGTCTTCCCTTACAGTTGGTACATAGTTACGCAACGTTGTGCGATTTGGTATTTATTCCACAACTCCTGAAATGGTTGTTTATCGAGTATGCGCCGCGGAACATCAGAGGCAATCAGCATTAAAAGTAAATCGAACATAAACTGTCTTGTCGAGAGCACACCATCTTTTTTAGTTTTATATTGCACAGAATTTACGTGACGTTTACAATCACGTTTGTCCCAGCACATCAGGTCTGTCTACAATGCGTAGACATGCCTTTCCTACTCCAAAACCCACCGCGGACGTAAAGTCAATTTTTATTTTCAAAATAAAAAAATCATTATTTTGAGCAGGTTTTTTTGGAATTTTTCCTGTGTATATACAATCACCCACATATTCTCTGTAAACTGTCATATTGTTTGTTTGTTTTTATATATTTATATACGAAATAAATAAAATAAAAAGTAACCTTAATTAGAAATGTACATAAATAGGAAATAAAGCTAATTAAATTAGAATTGGAATTGGGAATTCACTGATAAATTTATTCACTTTGCGTCCGGTCGTTTTTTACCTTTGGGCAGGTCTGATATACTTTATTATTAAATTAATATCAAGAATAAAATACGACAAATTAAATTACCAACAATACAACGGAGAGGAATAAATTACATTGTACACAACACGTGGCGTAACAATAGATTAAAATCAAATGTTAGTCTTGATAAAATAATAAAAAGCTGCTTACGTATTTGGATATTTCTCTACCTGGCACCGCCCATCATTTGCGGACCGATTTGCCAAGGATCGACTAACATGGAGACTTTTTCTTATTTTATTAATTTTACGCATGTTTCATTTTTTGTTTTCATTCAAATGTTTATAAAAAAAATTACTGGTGTTTTTTTCCGAACAATAAAAGCATGACAAATAAAATAGACATTGATATAAACGATCAAAATTGTTTATATCCGTTCGAAGGATCCCGTATTTTAATAGCATGTTTTATTTTTTCTTAATGCATTTCAAACAAGATGATATTTATGTGGAATGTGAATGTTACTTTTTACAAAAGATACACGTACCATAGATATGCACGTACATATAAAATTTAATTGTTACATTATAAAAATTACAATGATTAGGCATATGGAACAAACTTTCATTACTTTAAGCTTTCTTGGCGATGAACAATCGCAGAATAGTTTATTTTTATCGTTAAAGAATTCTGGGTGACTATACAGGGTGCCCGGAAATTATGAGCAAAAAATTCTACTCATAAAAATAATGAAGCAACTTCAATAACATTTTTTTTATATCTAACTACTAGCAGAGTTACATATCCTGTGTTTTTATGCGTGCTAGTTGCGGTTTAACAGGATTCAGGGAATTTCGCTAGACTCTAAATCCGTTTTTCACAAAAAACGGTTGAGGCAAGAGGACCTTTTTTGTAAGTGTTTTAATGACCATTAATAATAAATTATTAAATTTTTGAAAAAAATTGCAAATGAAATAGTTCTAGTCAAATTTGTGGCCAACAATAACACTTTAAGCCCTTTAGGGCTTTCCAATTTTTTATGAATTTTTTACGCTGCACAGTGGTTCAAAAACTATTAATTTTGGCCAAAAATAAAAAAAACGCAACTTTCCTGGAATCAAACCGAATTATTTGGAAATAATAAATATATTTATCTGTATATTTAGGTCATTATCAAATTAGTGGCAATTTTGTTGTCCTCGCATTCTAGCAGTTATTCACGTTATTTTATAGACAAAATAACATATTATATCATTGTCTATAAAATTTGCAACATTCGGCCGCATCTGTGTTTTCCATTTTTGAAAAAAACTATTTTACTATGACAAGAAAACATCCAAAAAACCTTCCCGTGGGTTTCCCCTTTCCCATTCCCTTTTTTTTTTAAATTCCCAAATTTTTTTTTTTTTTTTTTTTTTTTTTTTTTTTTTTTTTTTTTTTTTTTTTCCCCCCCCCTTTTTTTTTTTTTTTTTATTTTTTTTTTTTTTTTTTTTTTTTTTTTTTTTTTTTTTTTTTTTTTTTTTTCCCCCATTTTTTTTCTTTTCCCCTTTTTTTAATTTTTTTTTTTTTTTTTTTCTTTTTTTTTTTTTTTTTTTTTTTTTTTTTCCCCCCGCCCCCCTCCCGGTCTTCCTTTTTTTTTTTTTTTTTTTTTTTTTTTTTTTTTTTTTTTTTTTTTTGGTGGGTTTTTTTTTTTTTTTTTTTTTTTTTTTTTTTTTTTTTTTTTTTTCTTTTTTTTTTTTTTTTTCTTTTTTTTTTTTTTTTTTTTTTTTTTTTTTTTTTTTCTTTTTTTTTTTTTTTTTTTTTTTTTTTTTTTTTTTTTTTTTTTGTTTTTTTTTTTTTTTTTTTTTTTTTTTTTTTTTTTTTTTTTTTTTTTTTTTTTTTTTTTTTTTTTTTTCTTTCTTCCCCCTCTTTTTTTTTTTTTTCTCTCCCTCTTTTTTTTTTCCCCCCCCCCCCCCCCCTTTTTTTTTTTTTTTTTTTTTTTTTTTTTTTTTTTTTTTTTTTTTTTTTTTTTTTTTTTCAAAATAATGTGAAGAAATCATTCACAAAAAAGAAGAAATAAATCAGCTGGCAAATTAATGACGAAGAAAGGCTTAAAAGAAGAAGAGAATGTGAAAAAAAGGAGAAGAGAAAAAATTAAAAGTGATCCAGAAAAATACAAACAACATCAACAGAAGGAAAAAGAAAGATACCTGAAAAGGTTAAAAGAAGGAAAATTAAATCATATAAATGATTTAACACCAAGAAAACAACGCAGAAAACAAAAACAATGGAATGAAAACAACAAGAGACATCGAGAAAAAACAAAACGACTTAAAAATATTCTCGAAAAAAATACCCCTCCAAACAGTGATGAAGAAGCTTATCCTGAAGATAATAAAGTAACGACGAAAGACAGTAAAAGTTCTGGTGAAAATGATGCAATTCATTCCAAAGCAAGAAATAGCAGAAAGGAAGTAAGGGAGGAAAAAGGGTAAGAAAAGCTAAAGTCCAAGCGTATAGATTAATATCGAAACAAAAGGAAGAAATTGGAAAATGGAAAAAGAGATCAGAAAAATATAGAAAAAAATATGAGAGATTGAAGGTTAAAGAATACAAGAAGTCACTGGCTGATTTAACACCCTTGAGTAAAACTGAAATGCTAACACAGGGGGTTGAAGTTCCACAAGAAGTGAAAAGAAAATTATTGTTTGGTGGTGGTACTAAAAGAGATCGTTCTAACCCAATATTTACAAAAGCAATTGGAGGAAATATCCTCAAGAAATATAAACTGCTTAAAATTTATCTACCGGTTGAGCCTTATAAATATTTTAAATAAAATAAACTAAGAAAATCTAAGTATTTAGCTTATGAAAGGGAAGAAAAAAAAACTGTAAGCTACGTAAAAGCAGAAGTAAAAGCTTTATTAGAAAATGATGAGAATAGCAGACAAAGTCCCGGAAAAAAATGAGTGCATTACATTTAAAAAAAATTAAAAAGCAGAAACGTTATCTTAATAAATCTATGCAGGATCTTCATAAAAAATTCTTAAAAAGTTTTAAATTTAAAATTTCCTATACATTTTGTAGATTTCGACCATTTTGAATTGTACCTCCCAAAATTAGCTCACGTGATACTTTCTTACATATCACTAAAAAAGAAGTCAGAAAAAATTATAAGACTAATAAAGATATTATAGTCCAGAGAAAACTGAAAGAAGACATTCATACCACGAAATACAATCCAGTTAAAGAACTTAAAAATGTGATTCCAAAGTTTTTAATTCACGTTAGGAATGTTTTCCATCAATTTAAAATAATTACGGATTTGAAGAAATTCTGTGACAAAGATCTATTTCTTCATATAAAATTTTCAGAAAATTATTCCTGTAAAGTACTCTTCAGAAGCTCAATCTGTCCATTTTGGAGCTTCCAGGCAGCAAATAACACTCCATACAGGTGTTTTGGACACCAAAGATGCAACTCAATGTTTTTGTACTGTCTCGCCTTCCCTTCGTACATGATCCGAGAGCTATTATAGCTCATATCATACCGATAATAAAGGCATATCTCAACGAACGTCAAGGAACTGACACGTTATTTTTTTATATCTGATAGTCCCAGTACGCAATATCGAAACAAATAAATGTTTTTACTAGTATGTACTTACCTGCAATAAAACGAATATCTTAGGAGTTACAGTGAGGCTGGACACGGCAAGGGAGCTCCAGATGATGTAGGAGCCACTTTAAAACGTACTGCAGACAGATTGGTGGCACAATCAAACGATATTAACAATTTTGAAAAAATTTTTTACTGCACTGAAGGACTATTAAAAAAATTAAAATTGAAGTTGTTACTGAAGAGGACATAAAAAATATCGACAATGAGGTTCTTGAAGATTTTTCGACAGTTAAAGGTACAATGCAAGTAAATAATTTCTCATGGAACCACCAACCCCTGAATATTTTGTTCATAACTTCCGGACATCCTGTATAAACAATAACAAAAAAAATGTATTCTGCAACAATTTATTATCACTAATCAACAACTTGGTACAAACATATTTTCAAACTTTCTCAATAGATACATAAGGTTTTTAACACAATTTTCACTAACTCTCTGAAATACTATTTAAAAGTGATTTAATTTATAACTTCTTATTTAAGTCGTCTCTGTTTATGGATTTTTTCCCTATACAAATAATTTAATTTTCAAACATACAACAAAATATCTATAGGGATGACATCTGGGCGTTTCGGTGGCCACAGTAGCATCCCATTACTCCCGATTTACATTTCAATTATATTATTTAAATATTCCGTTGCTTTACATACAGAGTGGCCTTGCTCCATTGCCATTAAATTCTTTGCAATTCAGCAATTGATTACCCACCTTGTCTCCAGATATAATAAAATCTGTGGTCACTGGTTTGCGTTTGTTTGTTGAATATACTCGATAATGCAAACGTTCTTTTGTCAATAAAAAAAACGTGAGTTAAAATATTTTCAACTTGGGTTAAATTTCCATCATGTTACCAAAAAAATTGGCCTCTTAGGTAATTTTTAATACACTTTTTGAACGAATCTGTATATATTTGACCCGTCTATCTATGTCATTTCAGGACTTTGTGAATATAACCACAGCTTATTACTTATTACTACATATTATTTTTGTTTATATTTTACAGTTTCCCATTTAAAAACTTGTAATACACGAAACCTCAAAAAAAAAAACAAAATAAATAAAACATTACCGATCCTCGTCGTCTACTTCCACGCTAGTCCAACCCAACAAATTAGCAACACTCGAAAACAAACTTGGAGAATCTGCTACCGCTTCAACCATTATCGTCTTTTTTTTCCCTAAAATCACAAAACTATTTAACAATTCCCGTCAGATAATACGCGGAACAAGTTGGCGGCCGGTTGCGCGCTTTCACCAATCTAGCGGCAACACTATTTCGCGTCAAAGAGATGAAACAACTGCACATCAACTACCTAGCAATGTTCGACACACATGGCCAGTGCTAATATGTTGCACTACTATTGGGAGCGCGCACGAATTCTATGCGCTTAGAAGTTTGTTCCCGAAATTCCCTCTCATCACCACTCGTGACATTTTATTAATATTAATAATTAAACCTTGTTTATGGTTACCAATATAAAATAATTTAACAAACTATTATTGTGGTTATAAAAAATAAAGTAATATGGTTATCTTTATAATATGCAAGTATGTAAATCGACGATAAGGTGAAAAAATAATGTACATTATTTAAATGTATATATTAATATGATTATTGCATCCTAATAAATTTGACTTTAAGGTTATAATGTTGTAAAAATAAGGTTGTATTTAAATATATACGAGTGTTATTCTAGTGTTCAAGCCACAGACAGAGCGTATTTAAATTACTAAGGGGGGAAAAATCGTAAAAATATCAAGTTTAAAGTTCGTCTCAATAGGTCGCGTGCGTTGATGTCACAGCTCTTGAGACTGTAGGAAAACAATTTGTGTGACCTGCCAAGTTTGAAGTAGATTGTGCGGTTTTAAAAACTAATATTGGTTATTTAACATCTAAAACAAATCTTACTGTTTATTTTGTTAATTTTGTGTGCTCAAGCATGGATCATTCCATTACAATAATCAACACAACAGAGGAGCTGCCAATATGGGGTATTAAAAGATTATTTTTTATATACACGTACGACCACTAAATTATAACTGGAAAGGGGTTTTTTTTGGGTAAAAAGGTCCAATGTTTAGAAAAACTGCCAACGTTTCGGTAAATTTATTACCTTCTTCAGGGCAATTAAAATTTAGTTTTCAGCGTACTGCATAAAAATACATAAAACGGCAAGTAAATGTAGATATGAATTTTGTTCATGAGTTTTAAAGCTGGTGACTGTATATTTATATATGAAAATATATGTATCTATATAACTGACTGTCGTTTTATTGAATCGTACTTTACTATTTGCTAGTTGTGAAGCTTCACAACTAACAAACAATAAAGTACGATTTAATAAAACAACAGTCAGTTATATATTTTTATATACAGTGTGTCACAATTTTCATGGAACCACACATCTCAGAAACTGCTAGTAAAATTTTTTTGAAATTTGGGTAGTTGATCACTGCCCCCAATTAGAACTTAATGACGTAGTAAAATTTGAAAATCACCATTGGCGTACCTGTACTTTGGCTAACGTAAGGGTGGATTTTCCGAGAATTTATATTAGCGATTTTTTTAGAAAAAATCTAGTCGGATATTCTTAATCAGCACCTTTAAAACCTCTTTGTACAAAATTTCGTTATAATGGGTTCAAAGGTGGTTGAGATATAGGCCGCCAAAAAAAAAAATCCGGTGTTTTTATTGTCTTTAAAAATTGTTTAAAATTCTTGTTAATTGTGTTCAAAATTTATACAAGAGATGAAAAAGTGGACATGTTAATTATTTATGGGGAATGTAGAAAAAATGCCGTTGCGGCTAGCCACCTTTATGCCGAACGATACCCTGATGGACAATGTCCGGCGGGAATTATTTTAATCGTCTTGAAAATCAATTCCGAAGTGAGCCGAACACTGATCCCGAAGAAAATTTCATTCTTGACGAAGGAACGGAAATTAATGTTTTGGCTCGAGTAGAAGTTGATAAGACTGTTTCTTTAAGGCAAATTTGGTTTGAATTGGAAATCAGTCACCAAACAGTAAGCCGAACTTTTGCACAAATATCACTATAAATCTTTTAAATACCAATTGCACCAGCACTTGTACGAAAATGATTACGAACGTAGGATGGAATACAGCAATTGGATTTTGCAGAATAACGTGCAGCCAAACAATGATTTTTTGGGAATGATTTTATTTTCGGACGAGTCTAGGTTTACAAATTTGGGATTATTTAACCGACAAAATACAAAATGTTGGTCATAAGAAAATCAAAATTTATTACGGGAGGGTAACTTTCAAGTGTGGTTCGGTTTCAATGTTTGGCTTGGAATAATTGGTAGTAGAATCATTGATCCAATAATATTTGAAGGACCCCTGACTGGTGCCAGATACTTGGGATTTCTGCACAATAAAATTGAGGACAGTTTAGCTGAATTACCTTTCCATTTCCGACAGGAAATGTATTTCCAACTAGATGGCGCTCCTCCTCATAACTCAAGGATAGTAATTGATTACCTTTAATGGAGAGTCGGAGAAAACGTAATTTCGACGAATGGTCCTGTGAGGTGGCCTCCAAGGTCACCTAATTTAACACCCCTTGATATCTTTGTTTGGGAGTCATTTCAAAAATATTGTCTACGCAACCGCCGTTACAACCCGTGAAGACCTGGAGCTATGAGTAAGACGAGCAATTAATAGCATAACGGCCCAGCAATTGGCGAACGTTCTTTGAGAAACATGGAGCATTGACGTTAATAGATAGCATTTTGAACAACTGTTGTAATGTTTTGTGTTCATTTTTTGTATTCCAAAGCCACCTTATGTATAACAAGGTAATTAGAACAAAATTGTATTTTCTTATTTTCTTTTAGCTGTAATTTTGTTTGTATTTATCGCACATTTTAAAACGACACATGAATAAATTCCTTATTAATAGTACTAATAAATGATACCACGGTACCAACATGGTTCCATTTAAAAAAAATTGTGTTTTGTCCCAAAAACCATTTTGATAAACTTTATTTGCTCATAAATCATGTAATTTAGTATTTTTGACGGGATTTCGATTTTTCTAGTATTATACGGGTCATTTAGAATAAATCGGGACCGCCATGGCACACTTAAATGGAAAACTAAAAATTATATTATAAAAAATATTGACGTTTGTTTGGTATCGTTGGATTCAGAAAATTATGCATAATTCAAAAATGCAATAATATACAGAGTGTTCCATTTAAAAAATCGAAAGTTAGTGTCACTTCCGGCGAAACCGGAAGTGAAAAAAAATCACTTGTATGTAAAAAAAGTGTTGCTTATATGTTATAGGAAATCCCAAATTTCAATCAATTTTCTTCAAAACTAAAGGAGAAAAGGAGGTGTACCATGATCCTGTTACACTCGGTATATGACTTGTTTACCTTTTTGCTCTCGGACAAAACAGTTAGGCCGGCGAGGTAGGTATCGCTGCTGTTCTGATGATTAAGCGTGCGGTAGAAGTCTGATGTTTTTGTCCAATCAACGGAAACAAACCTTATATCTATTTACCCTATTATATCTGTTCTGCCATTATCCATGGCGCTGCTGACACTGCCTAACATTTGATTACTCACTTTTAATATCAAGCAGTCATAGCTAAACGTAAAAATATACGCCGCTGGTTTATCAGATTTACGTTGTTATGCTCAATGAATTGGTATAAAAATGTTATTAAGATAATCACAGAGATTATCCTTAACATAGTTAATATTTAAATATAATTTCTGTAATAAAAGCAACCTACGACTATAACAATGTTTTAAATAAAAGTCACAAAGAGTTTGATGTTAATGTTTTATTTAGAAGCATCGGTATGAATAATTTATAAGCCTGGGGGTCGTAGTTTAACTTTTATTTTTTACAATTTTATTATGTACGATTCATAATATACTATGCGACATTGAAATTACAATACATACAGAATTTAAGAGAAAATATCGCAAATAAGTTATCAAAAACTAATGGTTCTCATCGACTGAATGGTTTTCTGCACTTACCAAAATTTTAAAACAGTTGAATTTTATAACAATATACATATATGTACCGAGTAATCAACAAAAAACACGATCAAGTGCAACTATGAATTTTCGAACGCATCGATTTTTTCAGAAATTGCATTTCGCAATTCCTCGACATTTTGTGGACTGTTTCGATAAACCCGGTATTTCAAGTGAGGAAACCTGGAGGAACCGGGAACACCGATAACAGAAAAACGGCATGGCCATACATTTTGATCCACTTTTCTATCGTCGTCGCGTCGTAAAATTCTCGTAAAAAACTTATTGTGGTACGTGCGACGTGTACTGTAGCTTTATCCTGCTGGAAAACACAGTATATATGTATACAGTCACTACATTTTAACTCATATATTAAAAAAAAACAGGAATATATGAGTTAAAATGTAGTGACTGTGATGCTATATACATTGGACAAACTGGACGAAATGTAAAAAAAGCGATTCGAGGAACACAGGAAATCTACTGTAAACAATGTATATAGCACGGGCATGTCAACACATTGTCTAGAAAACGGTCATTTTATAGATTTAAATAATGTCAAATTACTCCATTCGGAAAAGAAAGGAAAGAAACTTGATCTATTAGAACAATTAGAAATAAGTAAGGCTGTTAAAAATAATAAAAATTTAACAAATGAACAACAAATTTTTACTGGCCACCATATTTTAAATAAAATAATTTAGATTTAAAAAATAAAGTAATATTCAACCACAGAATAGAGACCTGTGATTCAACTTATAAAAACATATTTTACAATTGTTTTATAGTAGGTACCAGATGTGGTTATATAAGCAATGAACACAAATTTTACTGTTCAGTATTCTCTGTACTCTTGACAAAGGCCTAAAAAGCCGAAACACGTGTAGAGTTTCTAATAAAATATTTTTCAACCATTCAAAAGCAAATTTCTTTCATATATTTAAAATATATAATAATTATAAAATTTTATCATTTTTTTTAGTAGTACTTTCTTTATTTATGAAGTAAATATATTACAGCTATATATTTTTGAAAACGCTTCAATGGGCCCTGTCAAATTATCGAAAAATGCACAATTTAAAGAAAATATATATTTTTGATCAACCTGTATATTTTTACCTAAATTTTAAATTTGAGTTCAAATGTTAAATCTACGAAAAAAAATTCATAAAAACCAATAGAAAATGTTTTTAGAATTAACGACAAAAATGAGAGGGACATTTTATGTGACTTACCCTGTACATAGAAAATAAAATAGAATAAACTATGTTTACGATGACGTTTTTCTTTTTTTATTGAATACTGCTGCATTAAGTACCCCTACTACGAATGGCATCAATTAGTTCACTTGGCATTTTTTAATATTGTACTGTTAATGTTCTTACTAGAATAATACTCGGTAGTAAACGGAGCCATAAATCACACTGAATACACGTAGAATCGACCGCGGGAATATCTGTAGAGGGCGCCTACTTCTTGTATACCAAAATCGGGAAAACAGCCAAGCAATTAAAAATACTTAGTAGAAATATTAAAATTTTTTTTTTTTGGTGGTGAATGTAATTATATTCTACGTCGCTGTGTTTTTAATTTCTCAATTTTCATATTTTGAAACTTTGAAAAATTGTAGAAAAAAAATTCCCACACAGTGACCCAGATTGAACTGTTATCTATATGTCCTCCAAATTTCATATTCATATCTTCTCTAATAATGTCACAGTTATCTGGCTACACATTCCTGTTTTTCACGGTCGCAGGCGGTACTCTTAAGAGTGAGGTTCGGTAATTTTTTTCCCTTGGATCGATTTGATGATTTTTTAGGCAAAGCGTAGAAAAATTATTCGCATTTATAACCTCCTTACAGATAAAAAAGAAAAATTGATATAGGTCATATTATACAATACAATTTTAGGTTTCTTTTTGAAAAAGATATACAATTTTAAGCAAAACGGTGCATGATAACGTGCGACCACATACCGCTCGGTTAGTACGAGAAAATATATCTCATAGACGGCCTGGCCCTCGCACAGTCTGGATTTAAATCCTATCGAGAATGTGTGGGACATGCTTGAAGAATTAGGAGCCTAGTACCTGCTCCTAGAACGCACAATGAATTACGAGAGGTACTTTTGGAACAGCTAACCCTCAGGATAAAATAAGACATTTAATAGAAAGTATGCCAAGACGGATAGACGCTATTATTCAAGCTCGTGGGGGTAATACCCGATATTAATTTGTATTCAATCACCGCATAATGGTTTTGTTTTATTTACGATTAGTTTTTTTAGCTATAATTTTGAAAAGTTTCGCCTAAATTAAAAAGTATACCATTTGCACCGTTCTACTTAAAATTGTTTATCTCCCTCAAAATGAAACCTATTGGGGTGAACCAAAAAACAAATGCTTCGAATGGAGGTAGCTTGATTGTAAACCGCATTTTAAAATGTCTATGCTGCCTAATTACTTCACAGGGTCTTACGCCAACAACATCATTTTGCTTACCCTCGTATAATATGACCTATTTCATTTTTTTTAATCTGCAAAGAGGTTATAAATAGAATAATTTATCTACGCTTTGCCTAAAGAATCATTCAAATCGGTCCACGGAAAAAAAAATTTCAAACTTCAAACTTAATCAAAATTTTAAAGTGCCCGTTTTTCATGCAGGTCAGTGTAGATTAATTCTAACGTTATACCAGTGTTAATTTATAAATGAACAAAACTGATAAAAATTGAGAGATAAATAATATTCTTGAACAACGGTCCAGTGGACTATAACTAGCAGTATGAGTAGGCTCAAATGTCAACATGTTATAGTGTCACTTTTTGTGGGGAATAAATCTATATTCATTTGACGTCCTGAAATGTACACAATGCTATTATTGTTTCAATTGATTGAATTGGAAGGCGATAGAGTGCAAACGGTTTTATATAAAGCGCTTTAATACATGCAGGACAATCTAGATTTTTCTTTGTGGACAATATAGGATGTTTTTCAACAATAGTAATAATGATAATTCTCATAATTTCGTATCCTTGACAATCATTTTTAGCATAAGCAAGGTCGAACTGTCATAATACTATAATCATCTTGGGGTAATTGATTTCAGTTAATGGTGCCCTAGCCTACCGTTTGTAAAGGTATAAACAAATTTAAAACATGTTTTTTTTTTGGTCCCCACGTTGATCACCGAAATTATTATCTAAGAATAAATTTTCAAGAGCTTTATATCACTAGATACACAAATACTAATAACAACACTAACTGTGACTTCATTCCCACTAGAAAATAATTCGTGTGGGTTCGTTAATTACTTAATTTGTACTTTGACTTAAAAGGTATTTTTATTATAATGAACATAAAAAATAAATGTAGTTACTTAGTATTTTATGACATACTAATGCGTGTACAGCGAGTTCTAACTTAAATTATTAAATTTAAGGGATGGTAGATCCCCCTTAATGGTAAGTTCATATAAAAAAATATAAAATCTGTGCTATAATTTCCGAGAAAAAAATAAACAAAATTACTCCAACATTTTGAGATCCTATTAACTAACCTATCTCAACCGAAAATAAATTAAGATAGGTTCGGTGACTATGACATTGACCTTGTTTTTTACAATAATTGGTTTACCACATTTTACCATTTGTCTCCGATGGCATTTTTTTAACATAATCCCTTCAAACGCGCCGACCGTTGATCTCGACGTAAATGAATCATGTGCACGATCGTCGAGCGTAATAATGAATGCCGTCCACTAACAGATCCGACCTGAATTTATGGAATTTTTTTTCCAGTTAATAAATAAATGTAATACATTTATGTAGAGTTCGGTGCACTTTGTCGCCGTGAACCCACTGCTCCTTACGCTTTTTTTGTGATTTTTCTGTGACGAATTAAATAGGGAGGGGATGAAGTTATACTGATTTTTGCTAAAACATTCAGTTACGTACGTTATTGTTAGTGATTGAAAAGGTTATTATTTTTTATTTAATTTTTGAGAATGTACGTAGAAATTGGATAAGAAGGGCTCAACTGTGTGTGCTGGTTGGTGGTGACAATTTTGAATACTTATTGTAATATGGCTACTCTTGTAACTACCTAATAAATTTAAAAAATTTTTAAGTGTTAATAAATTATGAAACTAATTAAATTAAAATAAGTTTTGTAAATTGATAGTGAAAATAATTGCTAATTGTGAAACGTGAGTCCTGAATATGCCTCTGTCTGCCATATTCGTACGTGGTCGAATACCAAAGCCCGCCAAATAGCCGCTTACACACTTTTTGTGAAGTTTTTTTTTTAATGATTTATCATTTGAACTAAAAAACTGGAGTAGGATAACTTTGTCGGTGATTTTTTGTATCATTGCAATTTACAACGAACTTAGATAAACAAATCATGTTATTCGCGTCATAAGTGGATCAGATGAGCAATACAGCGGCCCACAAAAGTTTAACAGTATTTTAGGTAAGGTAGGTCAGTTTTTCAATTTTTTTTTATTTATTAATTTTCGCAATTGGTGTTACCAATATCACAGAAACCCCCTCCTAAAATTACACAGATAAGTTGGCGTTCACCCTGTATGCATCAAAATTATACAGGATGTTTCAGGACAAACTTAAAATCTGAATTCTGGACATCAAAATAAGACAAATTTCATATGGAGGTGTGTCCGGAAACTCTTCTTAATGTGTTACTTGCTCCAAAAGGGGGCTAAAATTAGCTTTTTAATTTTTTTCTCAAATTTGGAAGATATCTAGATATTTTCAATTATCCCTTATCAGTAAAATGGGTGTAATTTTTGTCCAGTTAATCCTGATACAGAGTATATTATAAGCATTCGATTATAAATCTGTGTTATTATTTAGATAAACCTCAATAATCCAATTTATAGAAAAATAAAACTAGTTTTTATAAAGCGTAATTTGAACACGTCTGTAATCGATTAATAATGGCAAAAAAAATTATACCACGACTCATATTTATTGATAATGAATACATGTGGATTAAAACGAGAATTAACTGTATTTAATGTTCTCTTAAATAATAATAAAAATTAAATTGAATTACAAATAACAAACAATAAACAATAAAAATTAAATCCCATAAATTAAATACAAATATTAAATAAATCAAAAATTAAACACTGTTTTATACAATCTTCCAGGAAACGTTATAAATTTTCTACACTATTTAGACAGTTATGTAAATATAAATAAAAAGTAACCTTTGACAGATAAAAAGAATGTTTAAATGCATGACAAATGAAGACCACTGCAAAATTTCCTAATATTTCTACCTATTTAAATTTCATCATCGTCCGTCCCCCTTTTTTGAAAAGTTAGCTTTGTCTCTAGTAAGGGTGAAAGGTGAAACTAAGATGACATGTCATTTTCTCACATGATTTGTCGATTATTTGCCATTTACTCGTATACTTTGCACAACCAATAAAAGTTTCCTCAAGGTTCGATTCTTGGGCCTCTCAACTTTGATATTTTTATTAACGATATCGCCACTACTTGGGTGTGCATTTCTGCTTCTACGCGGATGATCCAGAGATATTTAATGAAGCGGAATCTTCTCTGGATTATTAAATTGCAGGAAAATCTAAATCTTATAAATTTATGGTGCCTTAACGATCATCTACCTGTTAGTGCCAGTAATGTATGTAATCTTGTATAGTTGCAAAGATGATTTGCTACTATTTGATTACACTCCTGGTGGGTTCATCTTAAGCCGATCGCCTCTCTTTTACAGATCATGTCAATAATAATCGTTAAAAAGAGGAGTAACAGTAATCATTAATTATGGTAGTGTCGATGCGTTTGTAGAAGGTGGTTTATTACCATTTCAATCAAATAGTACTGGTGACTACTACGAAGAAATGATTACAAATATTTTTGAGAATTATTTTAGATAAAAGGTGGAATTTATTCCGCGCGGTTCAGTAATGGTAAGCGACAAAGCTAGGTACCGCTCTCAACAAGTTCTGGTGACAGGCTGAAATTGTTCAGTACCTTTCAGTAAAACAATTAAGATTTCGTGGAAAATCTGGTGAGGAACTATTAGCTATAGTATGGCAGCATTTTCTAATAACGTGGTACTACTATACTTCGACTTTCACCGTACCACTGCAAACTTAATCTGATAGAATAAGTGTGAGCACAGTTAAAAATGTAATGAAGATTATGCTGCAAGGAACACCACTATATCAAATTGAAAGTTCGGGATCACTTTGAAAAGGCTTTGAGAAAATATGGGGCTTGATAATATCAGCCATCAAATGAAATTTCGATATACTCACTTAAAATCCATTTAAAATTACACAGACACTATAGTTTTTGCATATCAATGAGCATTTATTACTATTTCTCGATAAAAAAAAACACTATAATACTGTTGTAACTATGTCAATGTTTATTCGATGTACAAATAATCGAATTTGCAGGATAGTTATTTAAACCGAAACTGATTAAATTATGAATCTATTGAAATTGCATTGAAAACTAATTACCATATGCAAACAGGCCAACATTAATTTAACAAATAAATTGCTGCCCTCGCGGTTTATGATATACAAATTTTTTATTAAAAATATGGAAAAACTAACAGGTGCGGAAAAGCTGGTTATAAAACGATTTTTTTTTATCTAGTTTTCATGTATATATCACATGTTGTACGTAAAAAATCGCTGCCAATTATTTGGGGTTCAGAACTTCCTCACCGTAGTAAAACTCGACGTGTAGTGGAGTTTATAATAAAAGTAATTTTTGACGTTTCAAAAAAGTCACATTTTTTGACGTTTCAAAAAAGTCACACTGGTGGAATGTCATTAATATTTTAAAATTTGATGTCAAAAAAAATTTTTTTTACATTTCAAATTGACGTTTCAAAAATGTCACATATTTTTTTACATTTCAAATTTTAAGAACTGATTTTGCTTATCAACGACCTCAATCTCTTCCTGGACCTCTAGAATGTGTGTACCAAATTTGAAAGCTTTATCTCAAAAACTGTAGCTGCTATCGCGATACAAAGACAGACAGACACACAGACAGAAAATTTTTTTGGTCTGAAATTTTGTGTATCGTCATAAATCGTCGAGATTCGTCCAGAAATGCAACAAATTTCACGAATACATACCTTCCTCACTTTGAGGGATGAGGAAGTAGATTATGCCTCTTCAATGACGTTTGAAATTTCTAGAGAAAAAAAGATGGCGGATATATAGGTATATATTATTATTTGTAACTCTTCATTGTTGAATGAGAAAGAGCTATTTTAAGCATTTTCTCATCTGCAGCTTGTAATCTTGATTACTCGTTTCCACAAACCGTTTCCGCATAACACAAGAATGAACTATGTAAATTTAATCTACGGTTTCCGCAAACGATTTGCGATTAATCTCTCACGCATTAGAATTGTTTTTCTTTTATCAGTCTTCAGTTAAAATTACAAGGTTTGAACTACGTCACTCGTTGCGGCTGAAGTGTCGCATTCTTTGTCACAATACCAAGGAGGGTGCATGTTTTCGTATAATCGTTGTAACAACTTCAAATCGGTGAGCGGGCTTCCTATATCCACAAGCAGATCGGCAATCCGCGAAATATTTCGGAAAAACTACATTTTGGAGCCATTCTTCTAAATTGTGTATGTGAGATGATGGGACTTCAAATTGGTATATTTACTAAATCTTTCAAAACATTTCGAAATACTCTAAATTATGAAAAATATTTCAATTTCTTATAACAATTTTTTTAAACCTTGAGATGGATGGATGATCTGTTTACATCTTAGACATACACGAGTGTAAACCTTCGCAAAATAACAAAACTTCTACTCAGGAACCAAAGAATCCACTATTTGGCTACATTCCAAAAAACATGGAAGCACAAAAATTTCATGCAATTCTAGGAATTCAAAGGTATATGTATTTTTCTTAGATGAAAATAAAGTTGTTTTTTATTATTCATTGCAAAAAAAAAAACAGTTTATAGCAACATTTGTAAAAAGCATGATATAGAGATTTTGGTCGTATTGAAAATATAAACGATAATCAGAAAAATCTGAATGCCTGAGCAATACCATGACAGAATAAAATTTGCAAGCCTATGCATAAAACAACTCTGTGTGTTGATATGAAAAATTACTTTCATAATTCTGATGAGGTTTCAGTAAAATTAAACTTGCTCAATAAAAAGAAGAATAGTCTGGACGAAAAAATAAACTTCAGGGACTATATGAAATAGGTTAGGGTTGCATATTTATACAAAGAAACCCTCGATGAGCATGCACCATTTCTTAGGGTGATTATTAAAGAAATGAAGCTGTGAAGGTCAGAAGGAAGAAATTATTCCTAACAGGTTTAGAGAAAAAATTGTACGATTTACGTAAACAAATGAAATCCATAAAAGAAGAATACAAATGAAGAAATCTTTGAACGAAATGAAGAAAATGCAAAGAAAAAAGGAAAAATAATTAGTTTTAAGGATAAAGTTGTTTCATATTAATTTATAATATTAAAACAAAACATTATAACGCCGTTTTCAATCTTTCTAATTTCCCTGTTGAATGTCAATAACGTCATGTACATTTAATTTTTTTTTGCAAATAATTAAGTTGCAGATATGTCCATAGTGGTAACCAACAGTACAAGATTCAACCTACTGAATGATTAATTGTTTTCTGACAAAACAAAATAAATTAAAAAATTCTGAAACAATGTCTTTAATTCAAGTTTATGCAAAATAATGATTTTGGTGCATGACAATTTATACATGTCATGAAAGTAACTACATGCTATTTCGATTTAAGAATATAATACAAGGATAATGTAAAATAAATAAAGCTATTACATAAATCATAATAAATAATTAATTTTTGACTAGAACAATGATTGTAAAATTTCTGAGGAATGCCAAAAACTTCTATGGAATTCCAAGGGAATTCCCTACAACTCGATGGAATTCCCAAGAATTCCACAGAATTCCATATGCTTGTACACCAAGCTTCCAAACAGGTGTACCCCTCGTTTTACGATATATCGACAATACTTGATACTATAGTTTTATTTTAATCCGTGAAACACGCATCCACATGCAGCTCGAATAGTAAATGAATATCTTTATGAGGTTCACACTGAAAGATTAGACTAGCCAGCATACAGCCCAGACTTAAATCCGATAGAGCACACGTGGGATATGGTGAAACGTTGCATTCGACAAAAAAAATTCTGTTCCAAATTCAAAAGAAGAGCTGCGGATTGCAACACAAGAGGAATGAAATACAAATCCCACAAGAAACCATTCAGAATCTTATTGGTAGGATGCCTAGAAGGTTGCAATATTAGAGATCGAGGAGGGAACACTTATTGCCAACACTTTTAATCAAAAGACTGACTAGTGCTGTAGCCCAATATCATTTTCAGGTTCCTTTATGAATTTTCTAACAATTAAATATTATAAGTTTTTTCGCGATTTTTAAATATAAAAATATGCGATTGTTTATTTTCGGTTTGTGACATGAACGTTTCTTTCTAGTACAATACAGCAAGAAGAAATTATGAATATTTTTTGTCCGTGATTGTAGTTTATAAATACCTTATCGAAACCTAGCTTATTATTATTCAAAACTTTCAAAAACATACACTCTTTCTACATACAGCGATTTTATCACTTAAAAGTGCATAAATTATACAGAAATGTGTAAAATTACAAGAAAATTCTGCAGAGCTCAGCTCTTACCTTGCCTTTCTCATCCACAAATAAAATGCAGCTTTGAAAGTCATCCCCACAGGCTTAGGGACAATATTTTCGTTCTCGCACATTCTTCACGCGATCACACCGAAGTTTCAAACAATTCAAACCAAACTGTACTTCCCAATTCGCTCTATATAAAACCAGGCGACGCCGTTCTATCTGTTAACAGTTGAACAACATGCAACATCTGACATTCAACTGTTTGATAATGGGAAACGTAAAGAAGAATGAATAATATATGATACACGTTTAACCTGAAAACCTAATATCAAATCAATACATAGAGGGAGGTAATTAGGGTTCAAAATAGTAGGAGACAATAATACTATAGTTTTTTTATGTGGAGATGACGACGTTCAGGATTTAGACACGCAACTTATAAAAGTTTGAGAAATAGCCGATTTGTTTAAACATGTTTTCTAACTTATGTCCTCGCTTAAGTTGTCATCGATGTGCCTAGCACGAAATAATCATATTCTTGAGGAACGTATACAGTTTTTATTGAACGGTCTTTAGAAGGACGAGACATATTAAAACAAAGAGGGGACAAAATATATGTAAACAAAGGCATCTTTTATATTAAACACATTTTTACCATTCAGTAGCGCACTTACCTTTCTTGGTGCTGGATTTCTTTGACCATAATGTCAGCCAATGGGTCATTGAAGGGTCTCTCACCGAGCAATCTCTGCTGGTCCAGGTCACCCTGCATCTGACTGAAAGCATGTTCACCGACGGTGATCGACGTCTCCAGTTGCGAAGACAAGTCTATGGATTCCTCGTCGGCTGTAAAGGAATCAATAGATCGTTAATTATTCAAAACCCCAAAACAATTTTAGGTGGCGCTAATCGATATTACGATATCAACCTTGTACAGGGTATTTCTAAAACTTTTACACACAAAAAAACTGAGATGATACGACACATAGGGCGTACAAATAAAATAATATTAACACTGAGAATAATATACGACGAATTTACATAATCAACAATCTTTAAGAAATTTTAAAAAATCTTACGATACACCTTCTCCCAACCTAACCTTACTTCTCATAATACGAGCTGAGGAGGGGACCCTCCCAGTAACAAACGTGATTCTAACGCTGGTATTCATAGCCGGGCGCCAGCGGGAGATCGCCCGTTGGCGAGAGGCCGCGCTGAAATGTCCAGAGAGTTGCTTTTCAAACGTACACCCGTAGATTCAGCTCACGTTCGTCTATGAAACGAAAATCAGGAATTTCGGTGGATCTCCCGCTGGCGTGCGACTGGTGGCCGACTATGAATACCAGCGTAACCCTACGGCGCATGATCAATACCAGCAACAGGGCCTCGGTGTTGTTCCAAGCGATTCTGCTTATGTCACACATCGTGGTCACAACAATTGACAATCAACTTAGCAGTTGTAGGTTTTAATATAAGAGTAGTTAGTTAGTTACACGTATTATATGCAGGTTAGGTACCGTACTGATCAGCTTAAAGTCACCACCTTCTCATATGCTCCCTTCTAGCACTATTTGTAGTGAAAGATGGAGGGCAGAGAGGAAGGTGATGACATTAAGCTGATGAGTATTGTACATCCCATTTTATTATTAATTTTTTCCGAGATGTTCAAGCTGTAATTAGTGTTTTAATTTAAATTGTCAGCACAGAGGTTCGTAAACATACCATGTAAATACAGTCCTGGCGAAGGTAATTAATCCTAAAGAGACGTACTAGTCATGAATATTCATCAAAAATTATAGTTTATTTGTTTTTTTTTTTTTCCTTTTTTTAATATCTATTTTAACTTATAACGTTACACTGTACATCTTTCTAAGTGTTCTTATAATAATAAATAAATAAAATAAATGAATAAAATTTATTAATATGGTACACTTTATAAAAATATGTACAAAACTCACCTTCTTAAGCAATTTATGAAGTAGCTTTTTCTTATCACAAACTGAGATTTACAATAACTGTGAGCTCAGATTGTTTCTACAGTTCTATAAGCTGTTTGCTGTGGTGAAAAAATGTTTGTATTTTGAAAAAACTTGACTACAAGTATACAGGAAGAAACCTGTGAATCACTAACGCATTAGTCTATTTGTTTATTGGTAAATAATTCTAATAACTTATTTTTCTAACGGCTTTTTTTCGTATTTTAGTTTATTTTTTACTTATAATTCACTAATTTTGATTTTTCTTTCTTGTAGTCCTTTAATTGTTATAAATAGTTTTTAAATCTTTTCAGGGAAACATCTTAAACCTTGTCTGGCTTTCCTTTACTACTTTTTAGGGTTGACTGTAGTATCACAGCTTTTATTTGTTGAAAATATTCAGCATAATAAAAAGCTGCCTTCAACCACGTTCCCCAACGTGTAAGAATACCCGGCTCTTGGCCAATACCAGACCAGTGTGAAATGCCAAGCCGTTTAGGAGATTTGAGAAATATTTTTTTGTATTTGCTACTATGCATCTACCTCTAAAACATTTTCGAATCGTTTCTCTACAAGATGGTACGCATGCACTTTACACTAACATGTAAAAACCTACAATCTCTCTTTAAGAAAACGGCCCACCAAACCTTTCCACATCTCTCACAAAGATCAACACTTGACTTGTTAACAGTTCAAATTTTTCGAAAGTCTCCAACACCACCCCTAATTGTTTCGCCAGTACACGCAGTTAGTCTTTTGCTAGCTAGTAAAAGTGGAAATGTTGGTTTAACAGGGTCAGTACCGTACTTAACTTTAAAATAGAATTTTTTTTACAATCTGGCGTCTCTAACACATAACCACACCTTATTTTTTATGCACATTTAATCCTATTTACAATGTCTTCACAACACTTGTACTATCTACTAACATGAACGACTTGATAAATTCACCAGGGATTGTATTTATTCCAGAACTCCCGAAATGCTGGTTTATCCAATATGGCAGGGGAATACAAGCATAGCATTAACAGTAAATCAAACACAAACTGAGGTTCCAAAAAGACACGCCTTTTTTTATTTTTATGCCGGTTACTATTGACATAATTTTGCAGCCTTTTTATTCCACACATTATGTCTTGATCACAAACTTTACAAGTTATTTTACATCCATCATAAAAAACCGGAAATTCACCGATAAATTTATTCACTTTATCAGGTACGGTCGTTTTCCTACTCTGTACGCTCAACATTATTTATTATTTATTAGTACTCTATGCACGACCGAAATAACAACTAAGTGTGTCTTCTCTCATCTAAACAAGCGCCGATGCATTGGTATTGGCCCGACCCTGAACCACGCTTGGCCAAGTTTACTCATGAGTTAATCATTCGTCGGCTTACATCATATACATACTAAATTGCAATGTACTACGAAATATGAAATAGCAGTAAATAATAAAAACGGTCTGTCCATTGGAATTTGACAACATATCTCGTAATCTGAGCAAGAGAAAATTAAAGCGGCAGCTTAGGTTAATAGGAACGAATACAAATTAAAAGGAAACCATATAGGTACTCACAAGAAAATTGGAAAGACTCATTGATCATCCCATACTTCATGATGTATGTAGTACTAACAAGGTTATGAATATTAAAATGTGGATTTTCTTATCTTAATAACCCATGGTTAATTGCCCCTATTTACTCGCTGTTTATATATACGATTGTTATTTAAATAATAGGAGAATATAGTAATTATAGACAAACTGGAACTTTACAGGCCTCGCCATTTCTAAACTTTGCTGAATCAATAAATATGGTAGATAACGGTTTTTATATTCTGCATATGTTTTCAGTTAATACGAAATTATAAACTGTTGCCTAATATTCTGCCACCTAATTTGGTATCAAAGCTCTTTGACCTGATTTTTCATTTAATATTAGCGACTAAAATCCTGAATATATTACGTAATATTCTTATCCGACAGTTTAATTTCCAATTCATCTATATCAAGTAGTCAGTTAAACAACTTTGACTGGTTAAGGAAGATCTTATGTGGTTTTATGCAGAGACTGGAGAATGAAGACTGCTTATACAGCTCAACCGTCCTCCACGTTATCCCCTTTAACCTCGGCAGAAAAAACACGATCACGACGGTACAACTCTATTTCAGAAGTATCATTGTCAAGTATATTCGAATGATCGATGAAATCGCAGTCGACACTTTATCACCTGTAGAGGAGCAATTCTGACGTGTTAATATCCTAAACTAGTAGCAATAATTTATATAAGGTAATGGAAAATCAGAAAGTATAATAAAATCCACTAGTGAAACATCAAAATATTCCAATGGTTTTATTATTTCAAAGATAGATTTCAATAATTACTTTCCAACTAATTTTTATTTTATTTTTATTGTTTTTGGAGCTTTTTTAAATTAATTTTTTTATTTTGATATTAAAATAAATTTTTTTTTTTAATTTAAAATTAAAAAAAAGTAGTAAAAGGATGATTTTATATAAAATTCATTTATTCACTTTTCAGTCATATAGGAAACTCAGTTATAACTTTGAAATATAAAAAACTGATATACATAATGCTGTATTTGGTGTTCCTCGGGGTTCCTCTATTAGGCCCATTACTATAGTCGCACTATATTAATGATTCATCCAACTAGAGAAGTGTTGTCATGTAAAATGTCCGCTGACATAACAAATACTCCGAAATAACAATTACTCTGTGAGCGGATATGTTTGGAGAGATTTTAATCTTTCGTTAAGAAAATTGGTCATTAAGCAGGTTCAAAGGAATATTAAATAAGAAAAAAACAGTATTTAAACCTTGGCATCCAAAAACTTTTTCAGTCTAATTTTTTCTTATGTTGAGCCTGCCTTTTTCCATATCTGTTTTTGAATTCGACTTGGTCCCTCGCACATCTCTCCATATTATTTCGCTTCGAAGATATTAACTTTTATTATATTTTTTATTGATCAATTTTCAGATAATAATAAAAATAATAATAATAATGATCGACATAATGCGGCGTTACGAGTGCTATACTACCATCTAAGGCACTCGTATGGCACTACCTTACGTCCCCGGAGATATTGAGTCCGTTGTCGAGAACGAGAAATGCCGGATTTACTGGAACTACTCGTTCCCAACTGTCAGGCTAATCCAAGTCAACAAGCCTGACATAGTCCTCCTCGACCATCAACTCAAGGTTATGTATGTCATCGAGTTCTCGGCACCTGCGGAGAAAAACATCACCTTGAAAGAGGAGGAGAAACGGACCAAATACCGCGATCTCCGGTACGAGCTCCAAGTGCTGTACCCAGGCTACTCGGTAAAAATGGTCGCCCTTATAATCGGCGTACTCGGAGGGATAAAGCCTACGTTGCTCTCGGAACTGAGGATCATACCGGCCTGCCAAAAATCAGCCGAGTGGCTGGCAGGCCAAATGCGAAGGCGGTCATTCTGGGTTCTCTCCGTCTGCTTAGGGCACATGATTCTGGTATCTACAGTCACTAACCCTGCGGGATGTGGGGAGTGGCTGTAGGTAATGCGCTGACGCGACTCCCGTGAGGCGTCGGAGGCCACGGGAGGACTGTCCGGCATCGGATAATCCAAAAATAATAATAATAAGATACTTCCGATATTCTAATTTGGTTGCAAAAATGCAATAAGATGTACCCCTCAAGGGATACTACATTTTCAGTAAAAACTACTTCGCAGAGTTATCATAAAAAAACTACAAGAGCATGTCCACATATAGACGGAAGGATTTTCGCACATTAAATATTTATCTTTATTTTGCATTCAAATAATCTTGATCGGTTTCATTCACCTACGATAAAAAAAATGAGACGAAAGAGCCTGGCGAAAAATTGCGTGTTAGACTTATAATTACGTATAAGAAAAAAATTCAAAATGAAATAATCAGAAATTTCGCCGAAACTTGCTTGTTATGGTAATACTCTTGCCAACGAGTTAAAAATAGAGGGAAAATAAAACATTGTTTACTGTTGTTTATTTTCACTATCAGTAACCATGTAAAGTGATAATAATTACATGGATAATTCATATTATCACTGATGTAACAAAGGCATTTTTTTAATATAAGCGTCCCACACAATGTGTCATGTTGGTAGAAAACATCCGTTTTTATTATTCTTAATAAGACTAACTCATTATGTTTAATTATATATACCAAGTGTCAATTTAAAAAGCTCCCACCCCAATTATCTTGGGAGTAGAGAGACATATTGAAGAACCGTTTTAACCATAATAAATGGGATCGAGCAACTGCTGCAATATGAATATTAGAATCCTAAATGACTATCTCTTGCGATATCTCCAATGAAAGCCCTTTTGAGAGGCTATCTTTCTGCAAAAATTAAATTTAATTTCATCAAATACTTTTTATGTAACTGATTTTTCAAAATTTGTAAAAAAATTGCTGCAAAAACTTTTTTCATTTTATATTCTATTAATTAGAAAACGAACAGTCATTACCAAATTCACATTTTAAAAAGCCCACTTTACAAGGGTACTGTCGGGAAAACGTCAGACATTTTATTTATTTATTTTAATTCATAACAAATACTCAAAATGCTGTCCATTATTTTCGAAACAGCAATACAGCCTATTCTCAAACTTTAGTTTCACATTTTTGGAAAACCTCTCTTGGAACAGAACAGCACTCTGCAGTAATTCTTTGCCGAAGATCTTGGTTGCTCTGTGGTAAAGTTTTGTAAACGGCACCAATAAGTCGAGTGGCGCCAAATCCGGAGATCCTGCTGGCCATTGGCCACGGGTCCCTCGGAAACATTTATTGCTAGAAATAGGTGGTTGCTATAGCAATGAGACCACTCGTTCGATTCCGCTACCCATCATTTGTTGTAATGAGTTGTACGAATATACAGATTTCCATTGATTTCAAAAATATAATAAAAATCAAATACTCGGGTAAGTATCAACATTAATTGCGATTTTAGACTATTCTTTAACCTACAGTTATGTCCAAATGGACACCCAGGGATGAAATTTAGACATTAGTGACGATATGGTCTGTGGAAAAATTGTGTGGGATATGAAAAAAATACTTTCGATGTGTAAAAATATGAATTCAACAAAACAAAAATACAAAAACGAACAAAATTACAAAAGTACACTCAAAATTGAACACGCAAAAATAACACCTCATAGTGTCGCTATGTTTTTGGCGAAATAAATACTTACGGTGCAGTGTGTGTTGTGGATTGTCAATAATTCTAATTTGTCTGTCTGGCATGATGGGTTCTCCGTCTGGCCCCCAATATCGCTAGGCAATTGGTATTTAGCTGCGTCTTCTTCGAATTTTGATCGCGGGAAATACAACGGTAACAAAACTTCGTAAATTCCTAAATCTACTTTATCAACAACGAATATCACAATGTCTAATGAACTGCCGTGATGCTCGAGAAACCTTCGCACTGTACCTAAAAAAAAAGGAAAGAATAATATATAACACTTCAGCTTGTTATCGCGATTATCAGTATCGATAAATGATGTTATACTGGAATCTATCTAAATTACGCCGCTATATACATGTAAAAATCCATAAATTTAATTATTAGCTTCCATGTAAAAATATTTAGCCATATTATGTGTCTTATAGAAATTTGTTTACCTCTGACGATCGTTAGAAAACTGTAACTGTATCGTTAACACATTGAAAAGAGTGCAAGACTGAATTTAAGAACTGACAAATTTATTGGTTTTCAAAAATTCTGATTAAAAAAGAAATGTTGAGATCGTTGGGAGAAATTTTTTCCACAAGAGAATAATAAATATAAAAATTATTAAAAAAGTTATTGATAATTTACTACTCAAAAAACCCCTACATTTAATAACATAACATCTGTACAAATTTGAATTATATTATCAACATAAAGCCCATCCCTCTATTCAGCAGTTTATATTTAAATGAAATAAAATCTGTGTATAATTTAGTTTACTTAAAATGTCCGAATAGGGATGAAACTAGATGTAAAATAACAAATAAAGGAAATTAGACAAGTAAAAAGTGTTTATATTTTTTTTTTAAATAAAAATAAAAATTTATTATTTTTTTTTAAGACAAAATTACAACACAACACAATAAAAGTTAAAAACTATTGCAATTTCATTCCACCACTTGTGATGTCGCTCATTCGGGAATAAGCTGTGGTGTATTCGGAGTAGATTCGTTAGTATAGTCAGCGAAACCTATATTGTGACGGGACGTGCGGAGCAAGACGCAACATGTTGGCGGGAAATGTATAACACATGACATCTTCCGTCTTTTACACCGCTTAGATTAAAGCGAGAACGATGATTGTTGTTTTTGCTAGCACGCGACCAAGGCGGAGTTTCACTTGCATTCTGTGATACTTCAGAGCCGCACTTAATTCTGTTACCGAATCATTCTAGCAGTGCTGATATATTTAAGTATAATAAAGATAAATAATAATTATTTAATAACTGTTTATTTGCTGGCGTGACTTTGAAAATATTTTAAGAAGGTTATCGTGTTGGAGTGAGTTGTGTAATAGTGTAATATGAGTAATAATTATTTTACATCTATTAATTGGTGTTTTTGAAAATAATTTAAGAGATTATCGTATTGCAGTGAGTTGTGTAATAGTGTAATATAAGTAATAATTATTTCATATCTGTTTATTTGCCGTGTGTTTTTGAAAATAATTTAAGAAGGTATTTGATGTAAAAATGTTTCGACCGTGGGAGGCCTCTCCGTCTGCATCTTATTGTGTTTCTGAAAATGAAAGTGATAGTGATTACAGTGATAAAGAAAATCAAAGTTCATGTTTTCAGTAAGAAAAAATTGGTTACATTTGAACGAGCAAGCGAAACAACTTTGCCTTAATGTTTACAATAATCTTTTGAAGCGACGAGTTAATGACCCTAAATTGTATGATTTGGATGTACTAGGTGAAACAGCATCTCTGACTAACGTTCCCCGTCCCACAATACACAATCTGGTGAAAGAAGTTGCACTCCCAGGAAAACAAAGATCCGACACCGGTCAATCGAAAACTCTGGACCCATAGTTAGCAAAACTTTTAAGAACTTTAGTTTACGACGCATATCAGAAAAATGAAGTCCCAACTATTGATGTGGTAGACAGAAAATTAAAAGAAATAGATTATCATCTAAAATATACCAAAAGAACTTTAGAAATTTGGCTGAGAAAAATTGTATTTAAATATCAAACGCATGGAAAGTAGACGAATAGTGGATTGGCGAAATTCATATCTAGAAGAGATAAAAGAACTCAGAAGAGAAAACTGCCCAATTTATTATCTAGATGAAACTTTGTATGATACCCATTACATCGTAAAAAAAAGGATGGACTGATGGATCTAGGAAATGTCAATCAATCTCATTGCCCCCTAATAAAGGGACTCGGTTGATTATATTACACTGTGGATCAGCTGATGGATGGGCTGATAATGCATTGAAACTGTGTGGCAAAAACATGGAAGACTGTAACGTGGATTACCACAAGAATATGGAGGGAGAAATATTTGAGGAATGGTTTGAAAATACACTATTTCCAAAATTAAAACCGAATAGCATTATTGTTCTTGACAATGCGAAGTACCATTCGAGACAACTGTTAATATTCCTAACAAGAGTTCTACTAAGCTGGAGTTACAATTTTTTTTAATGGAACATGATTTATATTATGAGGAAAATTATAATAAAGCACAACTGTTGGATGTCCTGTTGGATGACAAATTATAAGAAGTATATAGATAATGTAGCGGAGATATATTGCCACAAAGTGTTGAGATTACCGCCATATTTCTGTATTTTCAACCTTATTGAATTAATTTGGTGTAAATTGAAGAAAAACGTCAGAAATGGAAATATTTTTCCGAAATTCGATAAAAAAAGTCGTAGTTATTTCAAAATGAAGTGTCGAAAATTAACAAGGAAGATTGGGAAAAAAGAATTAGGAAAGTAATTACAATTGAGGATGATTATTTACAAATTGCCAAATTTTATATAAATAGTGGAAATAAATTTATTATAAATATGAACGAGGACAGTAGTTCATCTCAAAATGAAGAAGACGATGGGAAGGACGAGGATTCAGAGAAAGAAGCAATGTGAGGTGAAGTAAAGTGAAGTGATGTGAGGTGAAGAAGTGAATTTTGTAATATCAACTGCATTATTTAATCTCGTTTTTGTGCTTTCGTGGTTCAATGCTTGTGAAACATTCTTTTTTCAGGATATTATTTATTAACATTTTTTTTTTCATTTTGACAAAAATATGTCTTTCTGTTTTTATTATAGTAATAGCTCTACTATTAGAATTTATTTTTAGTTCATTTATTGAGAAAAACATTTGTTTCTGTTACTATTTTGAGAGTATATCTTTTGTTTTTATTTTGTTTTTAAAGCTTTCTTGTTACTTTTTAAATAATCTCTTTATTCTATACGTATATTCCATACCCATCCTTTCCTGACAAGAAATGCTCATACCTCCTCGCGATTCTTGCTGGGTAGTAACAATTTATATTAAGCGAACGTGAATACTGTAACTGCTGCATGTGTAGTCAATACGTATATTCAATACTTTTATTTCAAGTTAATACTTTTTTGTACAATTGTTAAATTGTTGCTAGCTAAACTGAGCACAAAACTTACATTGAAAAAGTAATTCGGCTCTGTGTTCCGCAGCGTCTTACCCCGACGTCCTGTCACAATATCTGTTTCCCAAACTATAAATTCTGTATTATTATGATATATTATATACTATAATCCTTAGGCAACTATCTTCTTTTGTGTGCATATTTTATTTCGTTTCATAAATTTTTTCTTAATGATAATGGAATGTCAAAAAATAAATAAATAAACATAGCATTATTGGAAAATATACTTATGTACCTAGTTGCCATATATCAATGAAGCACTGTAATCAACAAAAAATTATAGATTTTACATTAGTAGCTTTCTAATTTGGCCTGCTTAAAAAAATCTATGCCATTTACGTGCCACTTAAATTGTCATATTCTCCAATAGAAAAATAATCTAACTGAATGAAATAAAACTTTGTGTATTATGATTTTCATAAAAAAATTTATATTTATATATTCTTTACAAAATATATAAAAGCATGACAATTGTTTCGCCAACACAGTGTCTTCTTCAGATGTAAGTACAAGACTGACTACAATGTTAAGACGGGGTATAAATAGAGGTGTGTGTGCTGAAGAAATTGGTATTCTACGGGCTGAGCTAATAATGGAGATAAAAACCTAATTGAGATTCATCTGCACTAATTGGACGAATATTGAACACGGTATAAAAAACCATTTGCAATATGTTATGATTTCGTTGATATTTAGGCATCATTAGGTGTACTATATTTACCTAATGATACTTATTAACGAATTGTTATTCTAGACGTCGCGAGGATTCATTTGATACCCCACGTATTTTTGAACTACCGAAGTTATGTGATCAGGATCTTTCCGTAATACACTCTCGAATTTTTTAATAACGGGCTTATTTTTTTGCGTCATTTATAGTCTGTAGCTGTGTATTTACGTCGTCCACTATTTGCAGCGATTCCACTAACGACAACGAAGTATTTTGCAATTTTTCTATTGCGTCGTGTAGTCCTCTATAATTGTTATAAATAGTTTTTAAATCTGTTTCAAGGGAAACGTCTTGAAAGCTTGTCTGGCTTTCCTTAATAGCTGCAGCCTCGTTAGGGTTGAACTGTAGTATCACAGCTTTTATTTGTTGAAAATATTCAGCATAAAAAAAAGCTGCCTTCAACCACGTCCCACAACGTGTAAGAATCGGCTCTGGTGGTTCCGGAATACCAGGACACAGTGTGTGAAATGCTCCAAGCCGTTTAGGAGATTTGAGAAATACTTTTTTTTGTATTTGCTATTAATGCATCTACCTCTGGAAAATATTTTCGAATCGTTTCTGCTACAAAATGGAACGCATGCACTTTACACGTAACATGTAAAAACCTACAATCGTCTCTTTGAAGAAAACGGCTCACCAAACGCATTGTCGCAGCACCGTCGGTCACAAACATCAACACTTGACTTGTTGACAGTTCAAATTTTTCGAAAGTCTCCAACACCACCCGCGTAATTGTTTCGCCAGTACACGCAGTTAGTCTTTTGCTAGCTAGTAAAAGTGAAAATGTTGGTTTAACAGGGTCGTGTACACGTACTATAACATTTAAAATAGATTTTTTTTACAATCTGTCGTCTCGCCAACACATAACCACAGCCGTGTATTTTTTAATGCACATTTAATCCTATTTACAATGTCTTCACGAACACTTGGTACATATCTACGTAACGATGAACTACTTGGTAAATTCACCTGGGGATTGTATTTATTCCAGAACTCCTGAAATACTGGTTTATCCAATATGCGCAGGGGAACATCACCGACAATCAGCATTAACAGTAAATCAAACATAAACTGAGGTTCCAAAGAAGATACGCCATTTTTTTTATTTTTATGCCGGTTACTATTGACATGAATTTTGCAGCCGTATTTATTCCAGCACATTAAGTCTTGATCACAAACTTTACAAATTATTTTACATCCATCATAGAATAAATTCGGAAATTCACCGATAAATTTATTCACTTTATCAGCGTACGGTCGTTTTCTACTCTTTACGCTCAACATTATTTATTATTTATTAGTACTCTATGCATCGACCTACAGATAACAACTGAAGTGTGTCGTGTCATCGTCGTCGTAAACAAGCGCGCGATGGCATTGGTATTGCGCCCGACCCTGAATCTACCGTCGCTTAGCCAGGCTTAATAATTAAGATGAACATCTCCTTTGATCCCACAGCCTTTTGGAGCGGAAATTAGCATAATTTAGTTCCCAGGCTGAACCGCCCTAATACCTACTTGTACTTAAATCTGAAGATGCCATTCTGTTGACGAAACAATTGTCGTGCTTTTATATATTTTGTAAAAAAATATATAAATAAAAATGTTTTGTGATAATCGTAAAACAGTTATTATATTGCATTCAGTTTGAACATGGATTTTCACCAAGTAAAGGTCGATTCAATCAACTAAATATAATCCACTGATGATACATTCCAATTTGATCATTTTCAATAAATTCGTTTTAGCTTTTATTAGGCATCGTATCTTTAAGGTCGGTATACTTGAAACAAAACCTCACACTTAACTCTGCCTCCGTGCGTCGCATAAAATTGTACTCTGTATGTATACAGGGTGTATCAAAACACATGCAGCAACGCTTAACTACAGCCTCACAATCCAAAAATAACAGAAAAAATTCCTATAAACATGAGTTAGGAATCGCTTCGTTACTGAGATACAGAATGTTAGAAAATATATAAAAAAAAAAAACTATACACCACTGTAAAATTAAATTCAAAAATAGGTGATGCGATTTACTTATACTGATAGTAGATCATAATCTGTCATACTTTTTACGTTTTAAAGCATACTTGTTTATTTCTTCGCATAAAATATTGCTAGGTACAAAAATGTGCATGAATATACACTTCGTTAATTTTCCCGGAAACGGTTCATTCAATCTAAAAAACACAGTGGTATTGCCCATGCGCACGCCCCTGATAGAAATATATTAAATTCCTTTAAGTGACAAAATTACTTTCTATACAGTAATAACTTACCCCAAGTTTCAACACAATACAATTTCTTTGTAACTTTTAACACTTAACAACGAAGCGTTTCCGAGCTCATGTTTTTTGAAACAACCTGCAAATTTCTAACTTCACCGCGTAAAGTGCAACATAGGCGTTACGCACCGAATATAAATTTTTCTTTCCATACAAAACCCACCTAGTTACATCAAAAAACTGAAGTTTTTTTTATATATTCCCAAAATTGACTATATTTCCCATACAAAAAAAATATAAATAGGATTTTCAGTGCGTATACTGGCGAAAAAAACCGCCAAACTTGAACTGTTTCAACGTTTTCTGAGGGAAAACTCGAATCCTTACCTCTTTTCATTCAATTTTCACCAACGGCACAAGGTTGAAGCACTTTTTTTATCATAATATTATTTCACACTACATAATCTAAAACATACTAAAGAATCAACGTGCTTCAAAGGTGCGCTCACGAGGCGGATGTTCTATAGATAGTAGGACCACTCCATACTCAGCCCTTATTGTAAATAGGAGTGCTTGTCATCATTTCCATTATTTCCTCTTTCTATTACCACAATGAATGTAAATGAATTCTACAGCAGCCATTTGCAATTTTTGAGGATCGGTTCAAAAATTTATTCGCTCTAGATCATGTTCAAGAAAATGTTAAGTAATAATATTTCTAATGCAAAATATTGAAAATTATCATTATTTTAAACATTGACGCTGACACGATGTCAATTCTATTTCGCAGTGGGAGGGCGCGATATATTTAAATAATTTTATGCAACATTTCTGCCATTGAACTTTATTAGAGTTTTGTGAAACTTTCAAATTAATATATCTTTGAAACTGTCATAATCGGCCTTGAACTTCCATCATATTGGCCAATAATGCATTTACGTTCCCTTATTTACTTAGAACAACTTGAATAAAATGAAGATAACAATTAACAAATTAACGTCATATTCAAGTGACTCATAGATTTACAATCTAGGTATATCGAAAATATATTTTAATGACGGCCGAGTGATCTTTTTTCCAGATAATGCGTGATAAATAACCTTTGATTGGCATGATTTGCACTGCTGTTGTAATAGATTATAAAAACATACGTTATAAAGATATAATTAGATACTACTGCAATTGAAAGGGGGCTCATGGCATACTAGAGGGTTGAAAATTGGGCAGGTGATTGGGGAAAATATATTGAGAAGTAATTTGAAGCATGGTGTACGTGAACGGTTCACATCGGTTTTGATCGTTCATTTTTCCCGATTTGCGCGTTTTCATCAGGTTACCTCCAAAACCGATGGCGGAGGAAGGTTTTGGGTGTTAGAGGTGAAAACACAACACAGCGGTGCGACGTAGCATCGCAAAAACGACGTCGCACGGCGATGCGATGCGATGACGCAACGTTAAAACTTCATCGCCACGGCATCGCAGAGAAGACGCTTCTAGTGAGATGTGGACCGCACAATACGTGTCCTATGGCTGTTGCACTTTTTTCCTAAGTTTAATAAAGATTTTTGGCGAATTACAATAAATACCTGCTATACCGGGTTTAACAGGATCGTGGTACACCCCCCATTTTCTCCCTTAGTTTTGACGATTTTGATTGAAATTTGGGATATCCTATATACATAATAAGCGGCACTTTTTGACATACAAGTGATTTTTTTCACTTCCGGTTTCGCCGGAATTGACACTAATTTTTAAATAGAACACCCTGTACATTATTGCATTTTTTGAATTCTGCATAATTTTCTGAATCCAACGAAACCAAATAAGCGACAATTCAAGCGTCAATATTTTTTATAATATAATTTTTAGTTTTCCATTTAAGTGTGCCATAACAGTTCCGATTTATTCTAAATGACCCGTGTAATGCTAGAAATCCGGTCAAAAATACTAAGTTACGTGATTTATGAGCAAAAGTTCATCAAATTGGTTTTTGGGGCTCAACCCAATTTTTCAAATGGAACCATATTGGTACCGTGGTACCATTTATTAGTACCTACTATTAATAAGGAATTTATTCATATGTAGTATTAAAATTTGCGAAAATACAAACAAAATTACAGCTAAAAGAAAATAAGAAAATAACAATTTTGTTCTAATTAAATGTTAAGAAGTAACTAACCAAGGTGGCTTTGAAAACAATGAAATACTTAGCTTGTCAAACAGTTGTTGGTTTACTGGTGTTTTTATTGTGTCTTTAAAAATTGTTTAAAATTCTTGTTAATTGTGTTCAAAATGTCGCAAATTTATACATGAGATGAAAAAGTGGACATGTTAATTATTTATGGCGAATGTAAAAAAAATGCCGTTGCGGCTAGACACCTTTATGCCAAACGATATCCTGATAGACAATGTCCAGCGAGAAATTATTTTAATCGTCTTGAAAATCAATTCCGAAGTGAGCCCAACAATAATCCAGAAGAAAATTTCATTCTTGACGAAGGAACGGAAATTAATGTTTTGGCTAGAGTATAAATTGATAAGATTGTTTCTTTAAGGCAAATTGAGTTTGAATTGGAAATCAGTCACCAAACAGTAAGCCGAATTTTGCACAAATACCACTATAAATCTTTTAAATACCAATTGCACCAGTACTTGTACGAAAATGATTATGAATATTGCAATTGAATTTTGCAGAATAACGTGCAGCCAAACAATAATTTTTTTGGATGATTTTATTTTCAGACGAGTCTACATTTACAAATTTAAGATTATTTAACCGACAAAATACAAAATATTGGTCACAAGAAAATCTAAATTTATTACGGGAGGGTAACTTTCAAGTGCGGTTCGTTTCAATGTTTGGCTTGGAATAATCGGTAGTAGAATCATTGGTCCAATATTTGAAGGACCCCTGACTGGTGCCAGATACTTGGGATTTCTGCAAAATTAAATTGAAGACAGTTTAGCTGAATTACCTATCCATTTACGACAGGAAATGTATTTCCAACAAGATGGCGCTCCTCCCCATTATTCAACGATAGTAATTGATTACCTTTAACGGAGAATCTGAGAAAACGTAATTTCTACGAATGGTCCTGAGGTGGCCTCCAAGGTCACCTGATTTAACACCCCTTGATTTCTTTGTTTGGGGGGTCATTTAAAAAAATATTATCTACGCAACCGCCGTTACAACCCGTGAAGACCTGGAGCTACGAGTAAGACGCGCAATTAATAGCATAACGGCCCAGCAATTGGCGAACGTTCTTTGAGAAACAGCTATGCGAGTTCAGAAGTGCATTGACGTTAATGGACAGCAATTTGAACAACTGTTGTAATGTTTTGTGTTCATTTTTTGTATTCCAAAGCCACATTATGTATAACAAGGTAATTAGAACAAAATTGTATTTTGTTATTTTCTTTTAGCTGTAATTTTGTTTGTATTTATCGCACATTTTAATACGACAATAAATTCTTTATTAATAGTACTAATAAATGGTTCCACGGTACCAAGATGGTTCCTTTAGAAAAAATTTAGTTTTGCCCCAAAAACTTTAATGAACTTTATTTTATTTTTATCACGTAATTTAGTATTTTTGACAGACTTTCGATTTTTCTAGCATTACACGGGTCATTTAGAATAAATCGGAACTGTCATGGCACACTTAAATGGAAAACTAAAAATTATACTAAGTACAAATTTTTTTGGTTATTAGGTCCAATGTAATTAAAACACTATTGTATTAACTTGCCGACGTTTCGGTATAATTTATTACCATCCTCAGGGCACTGTAAGATATAAATAAATTGATTGTAGTTATTCTATAACTATATGGGTGATAAATTCTAATCCAAACTAATAGTGAAGAAATAATATTGAACAGTTAATTGATTATTCTATAACAGATTGTAGAAAACATGTACTTATTTTAGGCACTTCAATTATTATTTAGAATTAGTTATAGGTTAGTGATATATAAAAATTATAAACAAATACTCACATTAAAATTTAGTGTTTCTCGTGTATAAAAAACATAATGGCAGGAACATACTTATTATGTTTTTTATACACGAGAAACACTAAATTTTAATGTGAGTATTTGTTTATAATTTTTATATATCACTAACCTATAACTAATTCTAAATAATAATTGAAGTGCCTAAAATAAGTACATGTTTTCTACAATCTGTTATAGAATAATCAATTAACTGTTCAATATTATTTCTTCACTATTAGTTTGGATTAGAATTTATCACCCATATAGTTATAGAATAACTACAATCAATTTATTTATATCTTACAGTGCCCTGAGGATGGTAATAAATTATACCGAAACGTCGGCAAGTTAATACAATAGTGTTTTAATTACATTGGACCTAATAACCCAAAAAAATTTGTACTTAGTATTTAAATTGTGGTCTGGAAATTATTATTATACTAAAAATTATATTATAAAAAATATTGACGTTTGAAATGTCACTTATCTGGTATCGTTGGATTCAGAAAATTATGCTGGATTCAAAAATGCAATAATATACAAGGTGTTCCATTTAAAAATCGAAAGTTAGTATCACTTCCGGCGAAACCGGAAGTGAATAAAATCACTTGTATGTCAAAAACTGCTACTTATTAGGTATTATAGGATATCCCAAATTTCAATTAATTATTTTTTAATCAAAACTAAAGGAGAAAAAGGTGGGTGTACCATGATCATGTTACACCCGGTATGGCTTATAACAGAGTATACTGCACAGACAATCCAATCTTAAAATATATACGAATAGGAACAAAGTAAACAAATATACCTTTAAAATCACCTAAAACCACACCACTATTATTTAATTTGCAAACTTCCAATTTTTTGTTATTAATAATTTTCTACGAGCACACAAAATACAATAACAGAAATTCGAACTAAAACCATAAAAAAATAATGTTTTAATCACTAATTCTGAACTATTATGAGGCAATGCGTAAGTACCGTACCTGACGAATTCTAAAGCACCAGGAAGGAAAATCCGATACGACTACAACGACTCATATTAATGAAAAGTGCATATTAAAACCTATTTTGCTTTCTTTTAAGTAAACATTGACGTAAGTGCCGTTATAAATGGATTATATATGACCTACAACTTTTTTCAATGGTTTCATTATTGTTTTATAGACATACTACCTCTTTATTGACCATTAAAGTAAAAAATTATAGACACCCACTTACGCACGCGTTCATATAGCAACACGGATCAATTACATACATTTATAATAGGATGTGCAATTCAAATTTATTTGCAACAATTGCTTGCACTGTCTTAAGCTGACGGTGCTGGCGATGCAGAGATTAGTCATTTTTTAATTCCCCAAAATTTCCTTCTAAAAAGAAATTTTATCATCCATGATAACATATTGGTTATAGTAACCTCAGAAACGGCTAATGGAATTTTAATGAAATATTGCATATACCACGAACCTTATATAAACCTTTGTTGCCGCACAAGCGAAGTTGCTTTTTTTTTTTTTAATTATTGACACCTCTGTATTCAACCATGGTAATAAGGAAAATTGCAAAATTTAGAGATCTCAGCAGTAGATAAGGTAGAAAAAGAAGCGCTCTGTTGTATGTAGATGCAATTTACTTTGTATGATTTAATCAATGTTTGCGGGCATTCAGTTCTAAATTAGAATTCATTTAGCCAAGAGCGGCATACACAGCAGTCTTCAGGAGAAAACGCATTTGCGACTAGTGGTCCCAACGTATCTTGGTCTTTTCTCGACCGAGCTGACCGCAGTCGCTGCACACTATGTGATTGCGTCTCGTGCTAGTCGCGCTCTACTTAGATACACTAGAAGTAGTTGTTAAAGAACAACTTTTAGGCTATTTAGAAAGTAAAAACATCCTTACAAATTTTCAGAACGGTTTTTGCAAAAATTGCAGCACATCAGATGCCACGTTTGAACTTCTAGATAATATAAGTAATATAACAGAAGACAAACAACTGCCTTTTGGAATAGTCTGTGATTTATTTATGGCGTTTGATTGTGTGGATAATTCTATACTATTAAATAAATTGGATTACTATGGAATCAGAGTAATAACAAACAACTGGTTTAAATCATACCTCGAAAACCGTCACATATTAATATAGGTTTACTTGCATAATACTTCACGCACAAAATATTACTCCCATCCAGAGAATATCAAATATAGAGTACCCCAGGGTTCCATTCTGGGATCAATATTATTCTAGTATATTATTAATGATCTAGTTTATAATTATTCATCTGTAACATTTTCACTGTATGCAGATGACACAATTTCTTTAAATTATTACAAATCTTCACTACAACTAACCTGTACATATATTGCTTATTGACTATAACCTTATAAAAATGATATATAAGTGATAATTATTGTGTATTTATAGGCATGTCATTGAGAATAAAATTCTATTCCATTCTATTACTATATACAGTAATGTACACACATTATAATAATATGATTTATATGTACACTACCTAAAACAATTAAAGGATCATAAATCTTTAATAGGCTCTTGTAAAATTATGGTATTTTGACCGGTATGCATTGGGCTTTCTCAGAACTCGTACTCGTCCATCATTAACTCATAATGTAAATCTCGACTGATCTGAAAACACAACTTGGTTCCAGTTCTGTAGCTGCTAAGGTTGATGTTCTTGAGCAAACAATAATCTCGCCGGCTTATGGTCTTTGGTCAATCTAGGTGTTCTAAGTGGTCGTCTAAACTACAAATTGACTTCTCCGAGTCTATTTACGCACTGTGGACCGAAACCTGAACTCTTTAGCTCTAGAGAGGTCATTTTTTAGAGCGGGTGCAGTTAAAAAACTATTTCGAAGGGCCTGTAATACATTAAATCTGCCATCGGGAACGGTTGTGGCCCTGTGGCGACCCTGACCAGGTCTTCATGTGACAAATCCTGTCTCTTGATGCCGTCTCCAGTCTAGAGACCACAGACTCAGACACATTCAGCACTTGGCTTACATATCGCTGAGCGCCCTTTTTGTAAAAGCGTAACTGCTCGTGTCACGTTATTGGAGTTATGGGGTCTTCTAGCGTTCATTTTTCAATAATAGAAAATAACACATTAGAAAGACGTATTTAACGTACGGTTAATAACAGTTTTTGTTTTGATTTTTTACTAAATCACACCGATTTTTGTCTCATTTCACACTTATAATAATGTCACTTGTAATGACAACAAATAAATCATGCGAAAATAAGCTAGGAAGACGAAATTTGCAAGGAGAGCGCGTTGCGACCGAGCTTAGGTCGCGATCCTCTAATAATGAGAACAAACACATTTGAAAGCATTGGGCGGGGGTTGGACTAGAACAGACCTTTACGGATTCCCCAGACCAACGCGGTACGGGCGCGGGAGCGGAGCGACCACTGTACGGGACGAAAGTACAAATAGTAACCCTTACTATTAAGTATTAGGTAGGTGCTATAGGTTTTTCTTGTATTAATTTGTACAAATAAACTTATTATTATGTCGTTTGGGTGTGTATATATATACTTTCGTACTAGGTGTTTTATTTATAAGCTTTGACAAAAGATAAAGTTTTATGGTCGAAGATTATACGGATCAACCATTTTGAAGTTATCACAAACAGCAAAAACGTAATACTATAAGCAAGTTCATTATATTCGCTCGTCTATGCAACCAACAATGCATCTCGCAATACTCATGGAGTAAAAAACTGTACAATAACGACTAGCAGGTGATTTTAAAGTTTTTAAATCTTCATTATATAGCTAATTTTTATGTATATGTACGTACAGTGTGTCCACAAAAAAAACAAAAAGGTGTAAAGAACCAAAAATGTTTGTATTGACACAATTTTCTGGAATCTGCTTTTACGTAACCTAAAATTCAGTTTTGACGGATTTGGTCTTAATTCGTGATTAATGCGCTGGCAGTCCCTCAGAAGCTAACATATTTTCAGGTAAAATACCTTTTAAAACGTCATAAAAAAAAAAAAAAATATATATATATATATATATATATATATATATATATATATATATATATATATATATAAATATATATATATATATATATATATATATATATATATATATATATATATATATATATATATATATATATATATATATATATATATATATATATATATATATATATATATATATATATATATATATATATATATATATATATATATATATATATATATATATATATATATATTTAAAAACTGTTCACAATGAAATCTGAGGCCTGTATGCGAAATCGGCTTCCTCGATAAACTGTAATTTTTTCCCATCATAATATTGTAATTTTTCAGTTATATTCCTTTTAAGATACACATTTTTTCTTTCTTTAGACTAAAGATTGAAGGAGATACAATTTTTTTAACATTGTGTGTGCTGACACTCTCAAATGACGAGGAAACATTCTGTCTCAATGAGTTTCTGATTTGTGTCTTCTAGACTTTTTGGAACCACATTATATCTGTAGGTTATAGAAATCCTACAGCCAATATTGAAGAATATCAATGATTAAATAAGCAAAGCAGAAATAGATTAAAAGAACAACAGATAATTTGTCGTTTGTTTTTTCTTATACCTATTATTTTTTAATTTACTTACAGAAGGGGTAGTAAAAATGTTTAATTTTCACGTGACCAATGTCGCCAATTTATTATTAAAGTCTAGAGCTTTTCTACACTGGCGTAGCTTTCCACGAAACACCATATACTGCATTCGACGCGCGTTTCGCCAATCAAGTTGGCATCATCTGGAGATGATTAAAACAAAAAGAGTTGTAATCACCTCCAGATGGTGCCAACTTGGTTGGCGAAAAGAGCATCGAATGCAGTATATGGTGTTTTGGTGTTTCGTGAAAAACTACGTCAGTGTTTTCCTCACAACTAAGATTCCAACCCACTTCAGGTCTACGGTTTTCGTCATTTTTAAAATATGCCATCTAGTAGAGCACTCTGCATATTGAACAAAAAAATATCGGTCAAGTCTTATTTGATTTGTCACTTGACTCATAAAATTCACTAATTATACCTGTTTTAATGTGACTTCCAATGCCTGTGATGGAAAATTTGAGACAAAGGTGCTTGCAAATGGAACTTGAACTTCCTTCCAACCCAATAAATCAGTTTTTATGTTTTAGATTATGGGATTTACTGTTTAACATGTAAAAATGTTACACCGACTCAAGAAATGTTGATACAGGAATGTCTATACTTTAATATGTCGATGATACATTGCTAGTACAAAATCCAAATGAGTTGCAAACAATGTGATGGTAAAGGAAAACAATTATGAAGTAGTGATGTGGGCGAGAGGAAGAAGGTGGCGTGAATGGCTAGTTATTATTGTTGATAACTTTCAAGAAGCATAATAGGTGTAAGAAATGTAAGGAATAAAGGACACAATATCTGGAGGTGTTGTTAGGAATATATGATGGTATGAAAGAAAAACTAGTCTTAATAAGCTGAATTTCTTATATAAAAAGAATTGTTGTATCCTGGAAATTTTCCAAAACTTTCTGTAGAATAAATAAATCTTACGTAGTGCTATATGAGCTCCCTCATCCGGTGGGTAATTTCTTTTTACAGAGTTGATTACACATAACGCTAACGAGTGAAGACCCATTTCTTTCGATTTTTTGGAGTACATTTCTGCAACAAAAAAGTATAATTATTTGATAAACACAGTACAGAAGTTAATAACATGAAAGTAAAAATATGAATATATAGTAATATCTACATAGCATTTTTTTATCGTCCATTCCCTCCGAAATTTGCCGGATGCCACAGCTGGGACTCAAACTCAGGACCGATAGACAGTGACTAGCCAAACAACAACACTCCAACCAACTGTGCTACCGTCTCGGTATTTTAAAAACGCCACTATACCACAGTATAACCAGTAGATTAATTTTGTAAGCTACATTTCATTCATAAAATCCACTGAGCGCTCTGGTACCTCGATTGCAGGTGGTTGCGTCACAGTCGTAGTATTTTACAAGGATACCATGGGTGTACGAAGCAAATTTGGCGTTGTTGATTAATTAACAAAATAAAAAATTATTAGCTTTCAATTTCCATTCTTAAAATTTTTTCATTAATGGTTCTTGCTTTTGTAAAACAATAACTTCTATACTAAAATCGATAGATTAATGTAACCGTTTTTTCACGAGGAAATATGAATAAAACTTTCCGTAACTGCTGCAATAAATGTTAATTTTTCATTTATTTATTATTTCGCTAATATACACTCACGAGAAAAGTCTAGAGATATTTTTACAAAATTATACAAGACATAAAAGACGCATTTGCTTGTTTTTTTTTATAAATCAATGCAAACCACTTAACGGATGGTCAACTTAAATTTAAGGATTCCAAACAATTTATATACAGGGTGTCCCATAATTAAGTGCCTCTATTCAAGAGGGTAATAGAACTATTAAAAAAAAGTTGAGTTTTGTATATAAACATTTGTCTTAAATCAGTTTATAAATAAAAGTGCGGAATTATTTTTGTAGAGGTATCTAGTTACCTATCGAAGATACTTAATTATAGGACGCCCTGTATATGCTTTAACTTTTTTTAACTCTTTCACCCTGTAAATGGCCCGCAAATAATACAACCCCAAGATACGTTGTGTTAAAAATTATCGCCTATATATGCTTTACATATATCTAATAACCCGTCGCCGCCTGACTGAAATTATCAGTGTTGAATTAAAAAATATGGATTTACAAAACGAAAGCACTAATAATCATTTAAAAAATGACTAAACTTCTTATAAAATGACTAGACTTCTTATAAAATGACTTATTTGTAAAATATCTACAACATACATACATTTTAAAATTTATTCTGTGATCTTTAAAAATTTACAATTGACAATTTGTAATATGGCTCTATATGCTGGACCGCCCAGTATATGAAACATTCTTGATGTTCCGGCTAGCTTGGTTAAAGATTTGCTTGAGATATATACAATATGCTCAAAGGGTCAAGAAAGTTTCGGAAACGATAAGGCAGAACGTTTTAAAAACAGCCAAGGTGACAGCAAACAACAACAAACAAAATTGACAAAACCAAACGAGATTCATCTTTCCTCACGCCCACAAACTTCGTCTTTTTTTGTTCATAGCTATCAAGAAAAAAAGAACAGAATAAATTATACATACCTATAACAAATGTGAAGGGTATTTTCTGACGCTGATTGGTACTTTATATTATATTTGGGTCCTACAGTATGAATTATATATCGAGCTGGCAGTGCGTGTCCTTGAGTTATCCTTACTTCTCCAGTCCTACATTCTGCAGACAACAACATAACATAATAATTATACATATAATCACTATACAGGTGATGTGAAAATGAACACAGCAATTATAATTATTTTGCACAAACAAAAATCACATCTATGGGAATAGACCTATGAATTTAATGTATAAAATGTATAAAAACGAGTAAAGGGGAAGGTTTTAATTCTTTCACAAATGCCGAAAGACGTACTTATACACTTAAATACAAATTTAAAACATGCTCTTACCTCTTACATCTAAATTAATTTCTTCTTTTAATTCCGATCCAGCTCTTTGGAAAATTCTATCACTAACTGGATTGCTATCATTCATTGATTCATTAGTAGAATTGACAATGGCATCTACTTGTAACGAAGAAATATCACCAGACCTACGAAATATCGCAACAATTAAAATTCCAGTTTTATCGAACATGTACGCACATATTCTATACAGGGTGTCCCAACCAAAAGTAGTCACCCTGAATAACTTTGGAGATAAAATTTTTTTGAAAAATTGGTGAAACACGTCGACATTGTTTCCAAGGGGGACATATTTTAATGTAATACTTGTATACTTATCATCTTCCCTCTACCCAAAACGGCACCCCCCTCAAAAAATTTAAATGGCAAAGGGGGTCGAGTGATACATCCTTTGAAAGGTCTTTCAATTCTCTACAAAACTGTGTATTTTTTTAAACTTTTATCGATTCGTTCCTGAGAAATAATTGTTTCATTATTTTAGGTTCGGGAAATAAAAATAAAAGAAGCAGTTTAAATTATCGTATGTATTGTTCAAAATGACCCCCACCGACTTCCATACAGTAGTATAATCTGTCTTGAAATTCTGTACGAACATTTCTAAACACATCTGGAGTCAATAAACGGCATTCTCGAACAATTCTTTCACGTAACTCTTCCAGAGATGCGGGTTTTGTTGCAAATACCTTCGATTTCAAATGTCCTCACAGAAAGAAATCCAAGGGAGTTAAATCGGGTGACCTAGCGGGCCACTCCGTAGGACCTCTTCTTCCAATCCAACGCTCGGGATACCGATTATCCAAAAATTGACGGACTGCTATAGCAAAATGTAGGGGTGCCCCATCCTGTTGAAAAAACAGTTCGCCCTCTAAAAGATTATCGTCTTCTTAGAGGATTTTGGTAATCATTGGATCGATGTTATTTTCTAACAGATCGAGGTACGTTTCGCCATTTAAATTGTCAGGAATAAAAACGGCCCGACAATGTGACCCCCCTAAGATGCCAGCCCAAATATTTAACTTCTGAGGCATTTGGGTATGAGTTTACATTAACAAATGTGGATTGGTTTCACTCCAATACCTACAATTGTGCCTGTTTACCTCCCCATGTAACTGAAATGTCGATTCATCAGAAAAACACGTATTGTACAGTAGATTGGCATTACCGTTTAATTTTTCACTAACAATCTCACAGAATTCAAGCCGACGATCGGGATCATCTTCGTTAAATTCGTGTACCAATTTAAATTTATATGGATGAAATTTGTGGGCCTTTACAATTCGATGAACACTGCTTCGTGATACACCGGAAGCCTCAGCTACTTTCCTGATCGAATGAGTATTTTCCATCTGCAAATTACCCAGAACTGCCACTTCGACTGCTTCATTCCTAATCGGTCGCTGAGGTTCATGCTTTTTGTTTCCTACAGAACCTGTTTCCATAAATTTTGTCAATAATTGTAAAACATACGAAGAACCAACTCTTCTATCTGGGTGATTTCTATTGAATATGCGCTTCGTAGCTCTAGCACAATTACCGTTTTTAAAATAAATGCTGACAATTTCTATTCCCTCCTGAAGGGTATAAACCATTTTGAGAACTCACTCTGGTAAAATGTATCTCGATTTAAAATTGGATGTGAACAAATTAATGTTCAAGGACTATCAAATACTTATGAGTCTTTTATTATTTTAAAACTAAACGAACAAGGAGAGTGTTTTTTGTCGAAAAAACTCGTGTTGATTTGAGAGCACTAAAAAATGTAGTTTTTTTATAAAATTCCAATACCCAGTGCCGTGTAATTTTAGATTTTTTAAACGATTTCGATTGTGTGTAATCATCAAAAATAAAATTATTTTCCTTAAGAACGAATCGATAAAAGTTAAAAAAATACAGTCATGTAGGAAATTGAAAGACCTTTCAAAAGATTTATCACTCGACCCCCTTTGCCATTTGAATTATTTGAGGGGGTGGCCGTGTAGGGTAGAGGGATGATGATAGGTATACAAGTATTACATTAAAATTTGTCCCCTTGGAAACAAGGTCGACGTATTTCACTAATTTTTCAACAAATTTTTATCTCCAAAGTTATTCAGGATGCCTACTTTTGGTTGGGATACCCTGTATACTCTATAGGCATTAAAAACTAATTTTCCTTTATCGCTGTTTATCAATAGTAATATAACAATACTTTACGTTTTTATCGGTAAATTTTGTTTGTAACTACGAAAGCGTGTCGCCTGATATAAGGAGAACACACGCATAAAAAGCACATCAGCGTGAGGTATTTTGTGTCCTGTGTGTTCCTTGTTAAATTAAGGACAAGGAAATTTTTAAAAAATTTTAGACGATAAAAATCTTATAATTTGTCTTATAATTTGTCTACCTCAAATGTCGTTTCCGACTATAGTCTGTTTCTTGTTGAAAAAGAGTACTACATGCTAATTCAAACTAGATTCAAAGAGCATATGGCCCATCTCAAATACGGTAGAACAGATAAGTCTAGTGTTGCTCAACACGCATTTGAGAACAACCATAAAATAGATATTATCAATTTAAGATTCACTTAGAATGTAACAAATATTAGACAGCTGGGTGCATTTGAAAGCTTGGAAATCACAAAATGTAAAAATAGTATGAATAGTGACAGAGGACCAATCCCAAATAGCCCGCTTTACTGGTTGGCGAGTCACGGTTCACCCTACCGTGACAATAGTTTAAGTATAAATAGGATACATTGTTAGCATACGGTTAGTTTTAATCATGTCCAGATGTTGCCAACTTGGTTGGCGAAACGCACGTGGTGTGGTATATGGTGTTTGGGCGTTTCGTGGAAAACAACGTCAGAGTAATCTTCACGTCAAGTGTTCCAACCCATTTCAGGCCTTTTATTCATTCAAAACAAAGTAGATTTATTGGGGTTCAAAATAAAACAAAGGTTTAGTGCCATATCCCCAAAACAAAACAATTATGCAGCTACGGACATGTGTTTCGGAGTTATTGCCCCTCATCAGCGTAGCGTAGCTAAGGAATTGGATCTAGGACGGGAGAGATCCGGAACAAGAACTAAAATAAGGCTGGAAAGTACAGTACACAGTACTCAATTAGTGCCTTCATGTTCACATGTACCACAAATGGGGCCTCGATGAGCACAGTCGACACACAGAGCCCCATTATGGGAACATGAAGGCATTAATTGAGTACGATGTACGGTACTTTTCAGCCTTATTTTAGTTCTTGTTCCTGATCTATTAGTTCTATCACATTCTAGATCCAATTCCTTAGCTACGTAACGCTGATGAGGGGCAATAACTCCGAAACACGTGTTCGTAGCTGCATATATATATTTTTTTGGGATATGGCACCATACCTTCTTTGTTTTATTTTGAACCCCAATAAATATATCTTGTTTTGTTTGCATGTGCCAGGTGGAACGAGTAGTACACATAGAGCTTTATGTGTTGACTGTGCTCATTGAGGCCCCATTTGTGGCACATGGGAACATGAAGGCACTAATTAAGTACAATGTACTGCACTTTCCAGCCTTATTTTAGTTCTTGTTCTTGATCTATCCCATCGTAGATCCAATTCCTTAGCTACGCTACGCTGATAAGGGGCAATAACTCCGAAACCCGTGTCCGTAGCTGCATAATTCTTTTTTTTTTTTTTTTTTTTTTGGGAATATGGCACTAAACACTCTTTCTTTTATCCAGTGTCCAGTATGTTGATTGGTTGACAAAATAATATCATCAAAAATAAGTGCTCCAACACATTAATTATATCATAGTGAAATGGGTCGTTTATTCATATGATAATAAATAACATGTACTACCTACACGATAAAGTTACTAAATAATAAATTATAATACAATCAAGCGCGTAATGTCAATGTGTAATGTGTTCACAGCGCTTTTACATATCGTGCGCTGACTGTACATAATTAGTTTGTTGAAATTTCCCGTACGCAATGTTTCATATTGTTATAATAAATTCTAAAGGCAATTAAAAGCCCATTACGTTAGCCCATAATACTGTTCATCATAATGTGATATTTGGAGAAATAATTGCCTCGCAATTTTCTATTATTAAAATATATCGCAGACATTGTTAGGACATTGATTTGAAAAGTATAATCATTTCTTTTTTAATCATGAAACGCTTTTCAAAAACTATGGAACGAACAGAAAACAGTTTTGTTATTGTTATTAATTTCTCAAATAAATGTTATTGCAATCGGGCTACAATTATTTATAGCTGAAAACGTTTATTCTATGCGACAAAATATGTGCCTTTTACGAGTCGCAATAAAATTAAATCATTATATTGGAAATGAAATTATGAAACCACAGCTTCATAAAAACAAATTTTATGATTGTGTTAGAGAATATGATTTAACACGCAAACCAAACAGGAAAAACTAGTATAGCATTTTACGTATTAATTAAACCAAGTAAATATTTCTCGGCGTTATTCATTAAGTAAGCACACGTTTAATTAACTCTGCATCTAGACCTTATCTAAGATGCTATTTATATGATCGGTTGATTGGGTACTGAACAGATATTTCTTGTAACAGTTGCATCAGCTTTTAATTTTGCATTAAATGAAGACGCCTACGCAGGTTTAGTTTACATTTTGCCCAACAAAAGTGAAAAATTTGCGAAAATAATTATAATCAAATCGTAACATTGGATCAAACATTTAATTCATACAAAAACTGTGGCTTATCGCGAATCTAAACTCTCCCCACAGAATAACAATTATTACGAAAAGAAAATAATTGAAATTAATATTTATAAAAAAATCGTTCGCAACCTCGTTTGTAAAGAATTTCAATAATTATGACATCACCATGAGTTATGACATCAATGACCGGACGGTCATTGACGTCACAATTACTGAAATTGATGTAACCTATTTGCTTCGATGCATTTCTGGCATCTGGCATCGCTTTATCAAATAATTTATAGAAGATGATAACGGTTTTGCCTAAGTACGTCGCATGCATTTTATATACGTAAAATGAATTATTCTCTTGTTGCGACTGTAGTTTCATAAACTTTTTGCTTCAAATAACCCCAAATCAAGTAGTCCAAAGGATTCAAGTCTGGCGATCTTGGTGGCCAATACACAGGACCTGTCTCAGATAGCTGTTCTTGAATACTGGCGTTGTTAGTGCTATCAACTTAGCGCCGTGGGTACTTTATACTCAGCCATTTTGAATACATAATGAGCTGGAGCACCGTCCAGGCTGCTTCCAATAATTCATACAAATTATTCACAAAAAAATGGTGGTATAGGAAAGCATTCAATCGAAGAGGTAAAATATGAGGTCCGTAAAATCTGTTGTGAATAATGCCCACCCATAAATTAACACTGAATTCGTTTTAAAACACAAAGACCATATACAAAGTGAATATTGGCTTATTTCATATCAGAAAAATATCTAGGCATTATTATTTCCCAATTGTTAGAAAACAAGTTAATAGTTGAAATTCATGTGACACTCACTAAACAACAATTTATTTGACAGATCATATCAGACAGAAAATTTAATGGCACATTATTTCCACAAAATTATTAAAAATCAAATGTTGCTACGAGAAAATGTAAATTAATGCTACAGAATACAGATTCAGAAACGTATTTTGAAATGAAAGGTTAATTGCGTTCATGTTCCCATGTGCTAAGATAACTACAAATTTTGGTTAAAAACAAAAAAAATTATTAAGAAAAGATACCAAGAGCTGCGACCTCTAACTCTGGTGGGCTAAACTATATACTGAATAAGATTTACAGGAAACAACTACTCAGCGATCAAAAGCCCCGGCCTGCGTTGGATTAAACCGCAAGTCTTATTTGGTACCTAAAATGTGCGATAAATACAAACAAAATTACAGCTGAAACAAAATAAGAAAATACAATTTATATATAATTAAATGTTAAGAAGTAACTAACTAAGGTAGCTTTAAAAACAATGCAATATTTAGCTTGTCGACATTTGTTGGTTTACCGGTGTTTTTATTGTGTCTTTAAAAATTGTTTAAAATTTTTGTTAATTGTGTCCAAAATGCCGCAAATTTATCCAAGAGATGAAAAAGTGGACATGTTAATTATTTATGAGGAATGTAGAAAAAATACTGTTGCGGCTAGACACGTTTATACTGAACGATATCTTGATGGACAATGTCCAGCGAGAAATTATTTTAATCGTCTTGAAAATTAATTCAGAAGTGAACCCAACAATGATCCCGAAGAGAATCTCATTATTGACGAAAGAGCGGAAATTAATTTTTTGGCTCGAGTCGAAGATGATAAGACTGTTTCTTTAACGAAAATTGGGTTTGAATTGGAAATTAGTCACCAAACAGTCGAATTTTGCACAAATACCACTATAAATCTTTTAAATGCCAATTGCACCAGCACTTGTACGAAAATGATTACGAACGTAGTACGGAATATTGCAAGTGGATTTTGCAGAATAACGTGCAGCCAAACAATGATTTTTTGGGAATGATTTTATTTCCGGACAAGTCTAGGTTTACAAGTTTGGGATTATTTAACCAACAAAATACAAAATATTGGTCACAAGAAAATCAAAATTTATTATGGTAGGGTAACTTTCAAGTGCGGTTCGGGTTTAAATGTTTGGCTTGGAATAATCGGTAGTAGAATCATTGGTCCAATAATATTTGAAGGACCCCTGACTGGTGCCAGATACTTGGGATTTCTGCAAAATGAAATTGAGGACAATTTAGCTGAATTACCTTTCCATTTACGACAGGGAATGTATTTCCAACAAGATGGCGCTCCTCCCCATAATTCAAGGATAGTAACTGATTACCTTCAACGGAGATTAGGCGAAAACGTCACTTTTATTTACGTTTCAAATAAGTCACATTGGTGGAATGTCACTAATATTTTTTTTAGACATTGGGACCGATTTTACTCATCATCGAACTCAATCTGTTCCTTGACCTCTAGAATGTGTGTACCAAATTTTAAAGCTTTATCTCAAAAACTGTAGCTGTTATCGCGATCCAGATAGAGACACAGACATAAATTTTTTTATCTGAAATTTTGTGTATCGTCATAATTCGTCGAGAAATGCAATAAAAATTTTCAAAATTTTTTACCGAATACATAACTTCCTCACTTTGAGGGGCGAGGAAGTAATATCGGCAGAACATATAAAACTTACCATAAAATAATTTTGTGGTTAATTTCAGTATCATAAGGGAAGGGGGACGTGTTGTGCTTAGCTTCTCCAATGGCACTGTAGTCAGTCAAATAGTGTGCAGAGTTTATATCACTCCATCTCACTAGGTCTCGTGGCAGTACTATGTCGGGAGCCACCCCTAGGGGTTCCTGGTTCATTATAATCCGCATTAAGTATACCTGCAATTAAAAGATAATTGTATAAATTATAAAAAAAGATCACAACAGTAATTGAGTTTAAGAGACAAAAAATCGCGACAGGATAATCGCTGTCATCGAGAATATTTAAAATATTCTTAGCCATAAATTTTTTATGACAAATGCAGATAATAATCGACTGATAAAGCAAATTATTTTAGAAAAACCAAAGGGCACTAACGGGTTCATAAAGTCATTGCTGCATTCTTAGGAAACACCGAAAGACCAAATATGGTGATTTCGGTTACGTAGATGTCTCTGTGTATAATGGTACAATTTTATTTTCTTTAGCGTAAATGTAAAACACTCGATTTTCACAAAGTAACTTCATCTTCAATCAATTATTTGAAATCGGCCTGTCAAGCAACCCAGATGAAACTATACTACAGATTATTTCTCAAGCAACGTGTGGCGTCTCAAAACATATGGTTTAATCAACAGTGTCTCAAACAGAATATAACTCCAAAATAAGTGAACATTTTCTCAAAACTAAAAACACCGGCAGCCCAAAAATCAATAAAAGCAGCAAAAACTACATGGATAAAGGAAAAAATTAAATGATGGTATAGTAAAAATCATAACCCAGACAACATTTGTTAGTGCTACATTTTCAAATTACATATATATTACATGCAATAGAATTCGACGTTTTTGAAGATAAAGTAAGAAACCAAGTAAGTGAAATTATCTATAGAAAATACCAGATACAATTGAAAAAGATTAACAATTTACCGAAAATTCAAGAAAAACGGGTAAAGAAACCAATTCAATGAAAACATTAAATTTTATCCAAGATTCGTCAACTTGTCCGAACGACTTTTTTCTAGTACTGAAGAGAAATTCTTAAATTTAGGCCCAAAGTTCACACCGCAACCAAAAAACATAGAAAAAGAACTCCTAGGTTTACATGCAGAACTAGCTATAACAAACAACAATAAAACCATTATAAAACCCAGAAAATAAACAAGTCCACAGAAACGCCTAGCTCCTCTCATACAGCCACAATAAAAGATATTGAAGAAAAATACATAATTTTAACAAAAGCAGATAAAGGCAATACTACAATTATTCTCCAGGAAACAGAATATATCAATAAAACTGGGAAATTCCTAAATGAACAAATTTACAAAAGAAACTAAGTCCTTAATACAAAGTTTTGAATACTTGTGCCACTCTGAATTTGAAAAAACAAGACACACATATGAACTGTGAAGCCCCAAAGTTGTATGGCTGTTAAATTACACAAGAATAAACCCATTAGGTAGGGCTGTGCCTGGTCAATTGACAGCGGTCAATTTACCGAGATTTTGACTGATTTTGACCAGAAGGATTTTGACCGGGTCAAAATCTTTTAAATTCCCGCTAAACCAGTTATGGCGTGTGACGCTGGCTAGCCAATCGCGCGGCCGTATCTCTGCTGTGATGTGCGCGATATAATGCGCCACAACATTCACACAGCTGACGATTTCAAACCTGTTGGTTTGTTTACGTACCTATTTTGCGTTTCTGTACGACGTTTCCCGGTAATTTTAGAAAATAAAATTTAAGAGTGTTTCAATATGAGTTCTAGAAAAGTAACAAAACCGCGGAATATAATATGGGACTGTTTCATAGAAATCAGGGAAGAAAACAAAGTTAAAGGAAAATGTAAATACTGTGGTGTTGTTTATATCACTCATGTTGATAGAATGAAAAGGCATGTACTAACTCAATACAAGAAAATTCCCAATGACCACAGAAAGAAATATGTCATAAATGTGTCTGATGTAAGTATGCCTAAAACTTTTTAACTTAATAATAAGGTTAGAAATTAATGAAATTATAACAGAACAAAATCTTTTGTGTACCTTTTTTAAAATAACTTATTAAGGCTAGTTTTTATGGATATTTTGGACAAAAATTAAAACACTTTACTCAGACTTATATACTAAGTGTTTTAATTTTTTGTCCAAAATACCCACCAAAAACTATTCTTAATAAATTTTATAATGGACACAAACACTTCCCGGAACATTTAAATAACCTTTTAAGTAAACAACAATAGCAAATATTCTTTGAGCCTCGGTTTGAGCTATAAACATGAAACTTGATGGATACTGATGGTAAGGAAGATAGTGATTATCTTGAAAATGAAGATGAAGCTATATTTACAGTCAAAAATAAATCTTGGGGAACAATGTCAGTTAAAAAAAAGGTCAATACCAAATATAGAGGAAAGTCCTGGTCCATCAGGATTACAAAGAAAGCCAAAAGAGCAAAAATTAACATCTTTTTTGGATCACATTAGTCCAGATGAGCAGTCGGAATTGACAAAACATTTCTGCGACGCAGTATATTCATCAAACTGTGCTCTTTCGATGTTTGAAAGCGAAAAATGGAAAAAATTCTTTGAAAAATGTAGACCAACTTTCGAAATACCGAGTAGAAAGCAAAGTCGACTACATATCTTTATATGTTCTACGAACAAATTAAAACTCAAGTAAAAACACAACTTAATGACGAACCCACTGTTTCCATCACTCATGATGGTTGGTCAAATATAAGAAATGAGGGCATCATCAACTACATGGTACACACAAGTAAAGGAGACTTATTTTATGACTTTTCATTGCCAAAAGCACAAAAGCACACTGGGGTATTCATTGCCTTAGAATTTAGCAGAATTATTGAAGAAATAGGTGTAAGTAAGGTAGCTGCACTTGTGACAGATAATGCTGCTAATATGAGAGCAGCTTGGGTTGAACTTAAAGTTACTTACCCAACTCTACAAACTTATGGGTGTGCATCCCATACATTAAACTTGTTAATGAAAGACATGGAGTCCATAACAACTCTCCGTCAGCACATAGTCACTTGTAAAGACATTGTGAAATTTTTCAAGTTAAAACATATACCGAATGCAGTACTTCAAGAAAAACAAGGACAAGGAAGCAACTGCAAGTCTTTAAAACTGCCAGTTGAAACAAGATGGGGCAGTACTGTTGCATGCATGGAGAGATATCTTTTCAATGCAAAACAAAAAACTGATATCTCTAAAAAATGTGGTGTATATCGGTTAGATTGCCCAGAATGTAACGCCTCATTTGTAGGTCAAACACGACGATCGTTCGGGGTAAGATATAGAGAACATATTCACACAAAAACAACAATCCATCATTTATAAACACCTAACTGATTCTGGTCATACAATAACTAACGACCATCAACCTAAAATATTACTTATTTGTGGGAAAAGTAAAAAACTTAATCTATTAGAAGCGCTAGAAATAACTAAATTAAATAGGAATAAAAATTACAACATATTAAACGACCAGATAGATTTAAATAATTCTCTTGTTTAGATAACCTAATGCTGTTAATAAAAATCACACCATAATAAAATTTACTATCTTGAGAAACCCCCTATATTTAAAGACATAACATCTGTACAAATTTGAATTATATGGTCAACCATAAAATGACCCATCCTTCTATTCAATTTATATTCAAATGAAAGTAAAATCTGTGTATAATTTAGTCTACTTGAAAATGTCCGAATAGGATGAAACTAGTTGTAAAAATAACAAAAATGAAAATTAGACAAGTAATAAAAAGTGTTTATAATTTTTTAAATCATAATGGATTTTCACAAAGTAACTTCATCTTCAATCAATTATGTAAAACACTCTGTTCACAAAATACATTTTACCCAAGCAGTTAGTCACATTAATATAAAGTTTGAATAAGCTTTTTATGTACAAACTTAGTTCCTAAATTGTTATAATAATTTATATTCGGAATAATGACTTTTGTAAGGGAAATTGATTTTCTATTTTTAGATATCCGTATTACAGGCATGAAAGCAAGAGACATTTTTAATTAGAATTTTTCTTCAAAAAGGATACGATATAACGCTGAGGTTATTTTTTGTTGAAAGCTTCTTTGATTCTTTTGTTTGGTTTGTAACTCTTTGTGGGACAAAATAGATGCAAACCGTCAATTCACAGCGATGTCTCTTACTTGGGAGACATTTAAAAGTGTACATATGCCAAACTGAAACAACTTTCGAAATACGAAAAAATAAAACAAGCATAAACGTAGCTAGAGATATATTATTTCATAAACAAGACTGGATCGAATGATGTTAATTTTATAATTACGTTTAAGAGTTACATAAAACTAACTGTATATGTATACTAATGTAGTTGAAATAAATTCCCTTTGTACATTTGTCGGTACTTTATATTACTGAGAAGTATTGGACAGTCAATTAAATAATTTACAACTTTAATCAAAAATAAATCCGAGTGATGCATTCTTCTTGTTTTAGAATATTTGTACGGAATCATGATAAGATTTGAACATTTGGATAAATTCCATCAACTTTGTACCACAAAAATTTGAAAATGCGTCTCTGGACTGATTCAACAGCTGTGATATGTACTTGGTATCCAAGATTCCATACTATTGATGCATACTTTAGTCTTAATTTTACATATGCATTAAATACGAGGATAAGCGTCACTTGTGTTATTAAATAGTTTGCTACCTCTGGTTATAAAATCTAAACTTTATTTTTCTACAACCGAGCGAAAAGTGCAACTTTGCGCTTCCAAAAGAAGGCGCAAAGTTGTACTTTTCCGAGGAGCGAGAGTTTTTTTACTTTGTCACTCGCCGATACGTATTGCATATTGTTTTTGTGTTTTTATTTTATTTGTTGTACTGTACTGTTGATATTAATTTAATAATAAAGCATGGCAGACGTACGCAGGGGTAGAAAACGGCCATTTGCTGACAAAATGAATAAATTCATAGGTGAATTCCCGGATTTAATCTATGATGGTGCTAAAATAATTTGTAAAGTGTGCGAGAAAGATTGATGTGCTGGGATAAGCGTGATTGTGGACTTTCTCGTAAATAGTGTACACCATAAAAATAAAAAAATGGCGTGCCTTCGACAACACAGTTTATGTTTAATTTACTATTAATGCTGATTGCCTGTGATGTTCCACTGCACATACTCGATAAACAACCATTTCGAGAGTTCTGGAATAAATACAATGCCCAGGTGAAGTTACCAAGTCACACAACGTTATGTAACTATCTACCAACTGTACACGTTGACATGGTAAATAAGATGAAATGTGAATTAAAAAATACACGGCTGTGGTTATCTGTTCATGAGACAACAAACACATTGTAAAAAAAATTCTATTTTAAATGTTATAATACGAGTACTGGACCATCTTAAACCGACAGTTCCACTGTTATTAGCTAGCAAACGACTAAGTCAGTGTACTAGCGAAACAATTACCAGGGTGGTGCTGGAGACGTTAGAAAAATTTGAACTGTCAAAAAGTCAAGTGTTGATGTTTGTGACTGATGGCGCCGTGACAATGCGTTCGGTAGGCCGTTCTTTCCAAGAACAAAGTTGTACGTTTATACATGTTACGTGTAAAGTGCATGCTTTACACTTGTGGCAGAAATTATTCGAAAAGGTTTTCCAGAGGTGGATGCATTAATAGCAAGTACAAAAAAAGTGTTTCTTAAATCTCATAAACGTCTCCGGGCATTTCATAGCAAGTGTCCCGGTATTCCTGAACAACCACAGCCGATTCTTACACGTTGGAGAACATGGTTGCAGGCAGCTTTTTTTTATGCTGAATATTTCCAACAAACAAAAGCTGTGACACTACAATTCAATCCAGATGAGGCTGCACCTATTAAGGAAATCCAGACAAATTTCGAAGATATTACCGTTGAAACAGCTTTAAAAAATATTGCGAAGAACTATAAACCATTACAAGAAAGCATACAAAAATTAGAAAACAGTGCGTTGTCGTTAGCGGAGTCACTGCAAATAGTGTACGAAGTAAATCTGCTGCTACACGCTGTAGGTGACGCAATAAATGAGCGTGTTAAAGAAAACTTCGCAAGTGTGTTAAATAAAGACACCGGTTTTATCAAATTAAGACAAATATGTGATGGTGCAGCCCCAGATCCGTTAAGTGCATTCAAAGACTATTTTACGTATGCGTGTATTACATCAGTAGATGTCGAACGGTCGTTTTCAAAATATAAGAATATATTTTCACCAAAGCGAACATCACTCATGGAGACAACCATAGAAACATACCTGATGCTCCAAAATGGCAACACATCTTCTCCAGTTTATGATAAGCAAGCTAGTTCATCAGGCTAGTTAAGAGGGTAAGTTTTACATACATTGTTATAAATTGTAACAGTTTATTGTTTCTCGTATTAGTTAATTTCGCGTACGCCACTGTCCCACGGAACATTTTTGACAGCTCTACTTATAATATTACAATTACCATATATTACACGACTCACTGCCACACGATAACCTTCTTAAATTATTTTGAAAAACTCGCCAGCAAATAAAGAGAGATAAAATAATTATGCCAAACAAATGGGTAACAAAATTAAATGCGGACCTGAACTACCACAGAATATAAGTAAAACACCGCCTAGGTCGCGTGCCAACAAAAACAACAATCATCTTTCTCGCTTTAATGTAAGCGGTGTAAAAGGCGAAGGATGTTATGTATTAGATATTTCCCGCCCCCATGTAGCGTCCTACGCCGCACGTCCTGTCACTATACCGATTTCTCGTACTATACGTACATGTATATGGATGACTTCACATGATTGGATTTACAAGATAACATTGAATACAGCTACAAACACTGTAGTATAAAACTACATGAATACAATGCAACACCCCCGTCCAATTGTTGGCATATCACAATAAGCTGGGGGTTGTACTTATTGACCGGTAGCTCAGTAAGCAGGTCGTGAATAAGGGCTTAGATTAATTTGAGTTATCACCAAAATCTAGGCTGGGCGCCAGGACTTTTGCAAGTACCAATTAATTAAAATTTTACTTTAAAAGGTAAAGATAGCGTTAAAACTTGAATTCGGTTGGGAAGGAAGTGGAATAAAAAAGATCTTATTTTAATAAAAAGTATAATAAAGACTAGTATATGTGATGTACAAGTATTTACAAGTTATAAAAAATTAAAGGTGGTTGAAGACCAAAAAGTATCCAAAAATGATGAAGAAAAAAAAAAAAAAAAAAATGAAAAATGAGATGCCTGATCTCTCACAACGTTTCTTCTGACCAAATAAACTTAACTGGGGACGAAGATCTTACTTAACTTCAAAGGGGTTAGTCCAGCGAAGAATTCACCAACGGCTAGGCTCTTAATGGGTTCGGTGTCAATTTGACTAACCACTGTCAGTACTGCAGTTACCCTTGAGAAAAAAAATGCCAGTTGTGTAATATTACGTTTTTCTGCTCCACCCTGTATATAATGATCAGTTCGATCCACCAGTTATCCTCTTCTCTTGGTCCAGGTATTTACATAAAAAGGGGAGAGTTTTATGAGATCAGTATTAGAGGCAAAACAAAATTAAAAGCTGTGACTTTTGAAGTGTCCAGCTACGTAGACAAAATATGAGTTAACACAAATTTACCGAGTAAATTGCAAACTAAACAAACTAGGATCGGTATCCTACAATAGGTTAGGAAGTTGAAGACTTCAACTAACTTAAGTATTAATAAAAGTTAAGTTAAATAGAAAAAATACTAGTCCAGCAAATAAACTAGGTGTAGCTACGATAATAAACAAGTGAAATAGGTATTCACTAAATGTTAAGATATTTTTTGTAATAAAAGAAGTGAAGCTTCAAGAAAATAGAATTTAGAATGTCTGTTTACAGACAGACACCTAGAAAGATAACGTAAATAAATATTTGCTAAATATAAAACAATATGATAGTTTTCAACTTGAAGGTAACGTTAAATTAAATTATTTATTAGTTCCTCCGAGAGAGGTTCTAAGGAATTGCAGATAAAGTTAAGTAAAGCTATATACTTGACTATATGTTTACTTTAGATAATTAAAAGTTAATCAAGTGCCAGATAACTAGGCAGGTATTTTTGCCAGAGAACTAGGCAAGGTTCCACTAGAGTAGCGTTCCTGAAGAAATACTAAGGAAACGTTTAAGTAAGCATTCGATATTTTAAATTTAGAAAAACCTTACGTTTCTGAGATCTGGTTGATAAATATATGCACTGGTATTAAATAATCCACCACAAAATAAATGCACCAAATTAGATAATTTTCACAAAGGTTATAAACAAATAGGTTTGTCAAACCAGGTGTACCAATCTTCAAATGTTACCAGTCATCACTTTCAGAGTGCTACCAACGTGGCTAAGTGACCTAAAACATCAACAGGCAAAGTATGGAAATAACTAACTACGATACAAAATGGCGACATACGTTGCCAAGTAAATCTAAAATTTACAATAACCGAAAGTTAGTTTAAATTAACACCTGAAATTATTACAATATCAAAGTAATATTAGATAAATTGCCAGCAAGGCACGATAAATTGATACTAATCAATATTAATAATGGCTGTTCCAGAGAACAAGCAAGGTGAACTGATCACCAAAAAGCAAATTCGCCCAAGGCGTAAATTAAGATAATTACGGTACAATATTATTATGAAAATTACCTCAAAGGTACTTTAAATCAATATAGCAACTTTTTAAATAATGATTAGCATTAAATCACAAGATAATACCCGAAACATATAAATTTTACCAGACCGCAGAATTATAGATGGTTTCAATCTGAACGCTGCACTAGTAAAAAGAAGGAAGCCTCGTTCTGTCCTCCCACCTAAACTCGGTTATAGTTTGGAAAGAGACAGACATTTGAGAGTAGAGTATGAGCAATAAAGATAGATAGATATTTAGTGCAAAAATCTGCAAAACCGACTTTTCCAGTAGAAATCAGTGGCGCCATCTGGACTAGACTAGCAGAAACTTAATTCCTCACGGAACACAACAAACTGGAATGAAATAGCTTGCAATTTCGTTACAACAATTAGGCGATAACTCTCAATCAACTTGTTTATCATTCTTTTTCAACGGTTTGAAAATACTCTTAGATTTTCGAGTATGGAAAAAAATGAATGAGAAATACTTACTTAATTTATTACAGTTTCTGTATCACTACGAGCAACTGACACACGCTGTGCTTTCTATGTCGCAAATACTGTTGTTTTCAACAATAACTTGTTTCTTAAAAATGAACGAAAACAAACACAACACGTATTTAATGAAAGGAAATAGCACAATAAGTCACACGTAAGATTTAGAGAGACAGATAATTGTTTGAGTTGAATTGTTTATTTTATGATCAAACAATTGCGAAATATGATAACATTTAAAAGTATTCCTAAAAAAATTTCAACTGATAGTCTGTTATTTACTCAAATAATTATTAATTAGTAACAAAAGCAATGAATGACTCACTGGCACACCTCAAAGGTACAACTACGTACATATGTCAATTAGTTGTCATCATAACATAATGTTCACGATGTTATATAAGTATACGTTTAAATAAAATGTGATTGAATTGTCAATTAGTTTTCGTAAGTTAATCAATGCCAAACAATAAAAATGTACTGCGAAAACTTATTTAACTAATATATTACGCCGACAGCACAATTTATTTGCACTAAAAAAAGTTTGTCGACCTTATTATATATCACAGTTTATGTAAAACATAAAAGTGCTTAATTTCAACAGAAACAACAATTTTACGGTGCAGTTTTATTCAGTAGAAGGATATTTCTCATTAAATCTTCTACAAGTTCTGCTGATAATCTTATTGCACTGTCCATGGATAATAAACAAATCAATTAAAACTGTGTTTGTATAAGTATTTTCTGCCATATTTGTGCTACATAGCTATTCAAATTAGGTGCAAATATCCCTAACGTCAAATTTATTTAGAAAAATAACATCTGTTGTCATTACAAAATGACAAAACAAAAATTTCATGGCCCACCCGTTATGATGTACCAAAAGACTAATATTCTTGGTAAGGTTACAGAAAAGTGCCCATAAATCGAAAACGGTGTGCATTAGATATAGAGTATATTACCTTTTTAAATAGGTAAATGTATCGCCTTTCCGAATCAGTAATATACAGGGCATTCCATTTAAAAAAATTGACTTTCATGCATTTTTCTAAGTCACTTATAGAAAGCGTTCTCTAACTCACCCTGTATGATATTCGAAACATGTGATTAATGGAGGAGATGCCCCCAGGCCTTGCCTAGCCGCAACTAAAAGATTATCTTTTAATTGCTGCGTAGGTAGGAGAAAACACGATTTACTGAAAGTCAAATTTTTGGCAATAAATTCAGAAAAGAATTATTATCTCGAAAACGGCTTCAGATAGGTATAGGGAAAAATTAACAAAAAGTTACTCAGAAAGAGACGACGATCCAAAAAATGCAAAAATATATAGGGCATTCCATTTAAAATAACGAAGATGTTGCCAGTTTTACGTATAAGTGGCAACACCGCAATTTCGAAAATATTTTAGTTGGAGAGATCATACTCGATTATCTTGGTAACCAAAATTTCAAAGCAATCGGTTGATCCGTTCTCCATATACTTTTAATACTCCACCCACCGTGGTTCACCCTGTATACTTCACACTGATGAGGGCAACAACCAGAAACCGGTCTGCGAATGGTATGCACGACTGCCTCAAGGAGGTTTCCATGTATGTGGTAAAAATCCCTTACTAGTGGCCAATCGCAATCAAGCTTAATCACTTTTCTTAACATGATACAAATAAGTGTGTGTTGGCAAATTTATTTAATCTTCAATTGAACAAATAAAGAGAATTTCGACTTTGGTACCTGTTAGGTATTATTTCTAGTATTTATTACTATGTTGTAAATTAATATGTTCGTGTTTACCAGCCTCCTGAGCGGTTCCGAAAGAATGAGAGACGTTATATGGCTGTTTACACCTGTTGGCCTGTCTAATGAGATAAAATCAATTTCAGCTATTTTGCATTATGGACTAAATAGGCAGAGTATAGTCGGCGGCGACGATGATGAATTGTCACTTATTTTTATTTTTATACTATTGGGGACTAATGAAATCATGGCCTACTTTTCGAGAGGATTTTTTTATATTGATTTATTTGTATTATTAGGTCGTTTTATTATTAAACATTCTGTCGCGGGTATGCATTGTGATGAAAAGGTAGTTTGATAAAATTACTATTTTTATGTTTTCTATTTGCATAGCATAAATAATAATAATTGTAAATTATTTAACTCTTGCCAGTACAAGACATACATAATAGTTACTTACGTATCAAGGATTGTAATTGTCTTTTTTGCGGTCAAAAACCGTTCGAAACCACAAAAATACACATACGACCCAAGGTACCTACTATCATTTTCCTACTACCCTGCCAAATAACAAAAATTTCCGTTTTAAATCGATCAGATATTCTTATATTGGGAACTAAAATCACCAAGGCGTATAGTTGAGGAAACATATATTGTGCCGGGACGTGCGGGGCAAGACGACATGTGGGCTGGAAGTGTATAACACATGACTAAGCCTGGCCAAGGTCATTAATCCTACAGAGACGTACTGGGTATGCATCATATCATAATACTTGAATAAGTACAATAATAAAAATATTTTATATATTGTGATGTATGTTTTTGTACTATTCCGTTCGCTTTAAATTCTTATTTATGTATTTCCTTATATTTTGTAAGCTTAGTGCTGTACATTATTATTAAACTGTTAAATGACTTTCACACATGTACATTGTATATCTAAGTGATAACTAATAATAAATAAATAAATAAATAAATAAAATAAATGGAAATAAATTTTATTAATACTGGTACACTTTATAAAAATATGTACAAAACTCGCCTTCTTAAGCAGATTTATGAAGTAGCTTGGTTGTCGTTATCACAAACTGGAGCACTTCTATAATAAATGTGTAGCATAAAATATGTTTCTACAGTTGTCTCAGTAAGCGATGTTCGCTGTGGTGAAAAATTATGTTTGTATTTTGAAAAAAGACCGTTCGACATCTACGGAAGTAATACAGGCATAAGTAAAACACTCTGTGAACTCACGTAACGCAGCTGTAGATGCACCATCACAAATTTGTCTTAATTTGGTAAAATCAGGATCTTTCCGTAATACACTCCCGAATTTTTCAATAACGGGCTTATTCTTTGCGTCATTTATAGTCTGTAGCTGTGTATTTACGTCATCCACTATTTGCAGCGATTCCACTAATGACAACGAAGTATTTTGCAATTTTTCTATTGTGTCGTGTAGTCCTCTATAATTGTTATAAATAGCTTTTAAATCTGTTTCAAGGGAAATATCTTGAAAGTTTGTCTGGCTTTCCTTAATAGCTGCAGCCTCGGTAGGGTTGAACTGTAGTATCACAGCTTTTATTTGTTGAAAATATTCAGCATAATAAAAAGCTGCCTTCAACCACGTTCCCCAACGTGTAAGAATCGGCTCTGGTGGTTCCGGAATACCAGGGCACAATGTGTGAAATGCTCGAAGCCGTTTAGGAGATTTGAGAAATACTTTTTTTGTATTTGCTATTAATGCATCTACCTCTGGAAAACATTTTCGAATCATTTCTGCTACAAGATGGAACGCATGCACTTTACACGTAACATGTAAAAACCTACAATCGTCTCTTTGAAGAAAACGGCCTACCAAACGCATTGTCGCAGCACCGTTGGTCACAAACATCAACACTTGACTTGCTGACAGTTCAAATTTTTCGAAAGTCTCCAACACCACCCGCGTAATTGTTTCGCCAGTACACGCAGTTAGTCTTTTGCTAGCTAGTAAAAGTGGAAATGTTGATTTAACAGGGTCGAATACACATCCTATAACATTTAAAATAGAATTTTTTTTACAATCTGTCGTCTCGTCAACACATAACCACAGCCGCGTATTTTTTAATGTACATTTAATCCTATTTACAATGTCCTCACGAACACTTGGTACATATCTACGTAACGATGAACGACTTGGTAAATTCACCTGGGGATTGTATTTATTCCAGAATTCCCGAAATGCTGGTTTATCCAATATGCGCAGGGGAACAACACAGGCAATCAGCATTAACAGTAAATCAAACATAAACTGAGGTTCCAAAGAAGACACGCCATTTTTTTTATTTTTATGCCGGTTAGTATTGACATGAATTTTGCAGCCGTATTTATTCCAGCACATTAAGTCTTGATCACAAACTGTACAAATTATTTTACATCCATCATAGAATAAATCCGGAAATTCACCGATAAATTTATTCACTTTATCAGCGTACGGTCGTTATCTACTCTTTACGCTCAACATTATTTATTATTTATTAGTACTCTATGCATCGACCGACAGATAACAACTGAAGTGTGTCGTGTCATCATCATCGTAAACAAGCGCGCGATGGCATTGGTATTGCGCCCGACCCTGAATCTACCATCGCTTGGCCAGGCTTAGTCATTATTGAAATGGAGTTAAAAACATAATATGCCTGATTTTCACATCGTTAATTTCTGAAAAGAACTAATTTGGTAAACTTGAGTCCTTTCTGCACTAAACGATTATTTAATATCCTCATATTTCACTAAATAAGCATGCAGTGTAGGGTTTTTTTTGCATCAAATCATAGATTTTGCTTTGAAATTTTTCTGTCAAATCCGATATCACCAAAAATGCACTTAGACCCTTTCAGAAACAAACGATTCAATTTCATTTAATGGACCTACAATCCCACAAAGAAACCTGAATAATCTAAAAATATTAACATGAAACAATAATTGTAAGGGCAAATAATAAAATATAACGTATAAATGTATTGTTTTGCAAAGGGCTTACCTACTTTAAATGTCAAAGCGAATGGGCCGCTTTGCCCGCTTTAATGTCAAGTTAATATGCAATACAATTTTCATTTTACCGGAAAACTCTATCTATTATAACGCTTTGACATTTAAAGGAGGGCTTAAATGTATAGGAAAATATATAACGTTCCTAATCAGCACGGAATTAGTTTTGAACTGCTTGTTATAAAAATATACAGCTTTGTGATAATACTTGGGTTATGTAGTGGAAATAAGTGTGGCCTAGGCGTAATTGGTGGAATGGGAGCAAAAAACTAAACGTAATACCTACTATGTGAAGCAACCGGAAATCTTTGTCAGGGCTCCAGAAAAGGGACTAACTATGAAGTTTGTATGATTGTTTTACAACCCATTATAGCTCGGTAGCTCAAATGGCTAGAGCGTGCTGTTGTGTCAAGCGAGGTTCGATCCCCAGCATAGGCTGATAAAATACTATTACGTGTTTGCTATCCACACAAACACCTATACTCGTAGATTCGTTGATTGAAAGTCCAGGTAACACTTACTCACTACTTTTTTTTCCTAATTAACAATTAACAACAATAGATTATCTACTGCCTTAACTATAATCACACTTGAACAATTATAAGTCTTTTTTATTTCTTCTTTACTCGTTCACGTTCAACTTAAGACTGAGTCTTGGCCCACCGTGCGTCTCATTTATACATCCATTCACACGGTCTAGAACATTCCAGAATATTCCCGGCCGTTCTCGTACAATTCCAGTCTCATCTAACCAGTCTACAAAGGCCAGTGGCGTAACACTACCAACCACCTTAAGCCTAAACGTCCCGTTCAAGCAATTCATTATTCCCTGCATACTTAGCTAGTCTCCGTATACGCACCACCTTCATCTTTGATTTTAGACTTTGCTGAATTCGTTATACAACGTCGTTTAGTCTGGTGATGACAGTGTATGGCCCTTCCCACGGCGGGTGAAATTTCAGGGATCTGCCTTTCTTTCGTTGTGTGTTATATAGACAAATCAACTCTCCCAACTCGTATCCTCCTGAATTAGCCTTAAAATCATAACGAGCCTTCATATGGTCACTTGTTATTGCAATTCGCTCAAAAGGAGCCCTGGCGTTATATTGCTTATTTCTTATTTGTGACCCTATTCTTGTCTCGCAAACTTCATATTGGCGGCACCAAGCCTCCTCATCTTGACGACTGTTTACCCAGTAGAAACGTTCTCTTAATTTTGTCAGAGTTTTGTTGACGTCAAAATGTCCGCCAGATGTTCCTTTATCCACTTGCTGAAGTACATTTGCTACGTGATACATGGGAATTAACAATTTCAAAGTATCTTTCCTCCCATCTGGACTTTCCCACGCTCTCTTCAGCAGTCCATCCTCTATTCTAAGGAGTCCCATTGCTGCCCATGTGAAAGCCCTCAGTCTTTCCACTGATTTACTTGAAATGTCCTTACAATCGGGTCGGATTCTCCTTTTTCTTTCCATAACGACAGTTACTCTGAATATGGCCCACTCTGCCACACTTATAACAGCGCATGCTTCCTCCACTTTGCCTCCCACTACTATTGCTGTTGGTTTTGTCTCGGCTGGAGATTCGAGTTTATCAGTAGTTGCATGGTCTTTTGTACCTTGGACATTATATCTTGAATGTTGAGCTCATGACAGTTCCTCTTAATATGGCCCAATTTACCACACTTATAACAACGGATACCTCCATTCGGGCTACCGCTATTTTGTTCTCGTCTCGTTTCGGAATTCATCTTTGTCAATAGTTGTGCGATCAGCTTTTGTAACTCGGTTAATACGACTTACATGGTTTTATCTGCCGGGGTCTTTTCCACAGCTATGGCCTGCACTTCCTGGTCTGATTGTGTGGTATCCTCATAGGCAGCCTCAATTTCAAATGCATGTACTAGGGCCTCACTACTTCGCTTGTACCTGGCTAATTTAAGGATTCGTCTAACGTCCTAGTCCCTTACTCCATCAATAAACGCTCCAATTGCCAACAATTGCTGAAACTCTATTGGTGCATCTGGATAGACTAAATGGGCTAATCTCTCCACAGCCTCGAACTCCTGGAGAGTTTCTCCACCACGTTGTCTGCGTAATTTCAGCTGCGCCTGATATACTTGGGCGATATGTTGGTCGCCATATCTTAGTTCTAACGCTGCCCCCAGAATGCTAAAGTTTTGTTGCTGTGAGGCGGGAATTGTTTAGAGCAAGTCTAATGCTTGGCCTCTTAGTGCTAATACCAATGCTGTTGCTTTTTCTTCATCGTTCCAGTTATTTGAACGTTATTTTAAACAAAATATATTTTATCCACAAATTACTTGTTTTTATTTGACCTTAGATCTAGGGAATTCTGAGGATTTTTTAAAAAAATTATTGGGATTTTTCATTGCACTTAGGTTGGCAACACTGTAACGTGGATTCATTCGGACTGTACTACAACGTACTAAACAGACGGAAGCGACAGTAAATTCTTGGATTCGCGATATTGCCGATTTACAATTTGAGGGTTATAATAAATTGATTTTATAAACTTCGGAAAAAATGCAAGGTAAGATACGTATATATGCATGCAAATCTGACACATAACCCCTAAAGCCAACCCTGGTTTTACGTCATATCCGATTGGTAAATCCTACCTCTGTACATAACATCTAACAATATAAGTAATTATGGTGAATATACTTGATATCAATAAAGATTTATTTAATAACAATAATAATAAAAATTTGGGAACTCTGAACTGATTAATTTTATAGATTTGTCATAAAAGCTGAACAAATGAATACATAACTATGTTAGAAATTCGATGTTTTGTCGAGCAATAAATATATGTAATAGAATCTGATTTGAGTCTTCGCCTTTACGTCCCTGTCTTGCCATACCAAAATTATAATAATTTTTTATTTGGTTTCTTCACACATTTTATCAGATTTAATTTTAATTAGCCTCAAATAGAGGCTATCTATTTCTTTTAATTTGCGCTAGTCTGGCCTAGTTAACTGCACGTAAATCAGTAGAGGGGCTGTTGGACAGGCTCCGGGCGTGAGTGTTAAAGTTCAGAACTAATTTGTATTTTGCCTTAAAAATAAATTAGTATGTTCGCCAGAGCTGTGCCCACTTTGTGGGTATGGAGTTATACACACTGACTAAATGACAAATATTAAAAAAGAATCCTCTAGGTTGAAATATGAAATTATTCAATGTCAAATTAGGAACTCTAGAAAATTCTGTAAATTGTATTAAATACACTTACGGTTGAAAATTAAACAAAAAGGGTGGGTTATTCTCTCTTAACATACACAGTTGTTTTGAATTTGAATTTGACTATAATAAAAAATATGCAGAGAATACATCAACCAGTCTATATACAATTTTTTAACATATGTTTAGCAAAATTGGAAAAATTTGAGACGCTGCCACGTGTAAAGCTTGAAGTACATTTAGCCGGGCGGAATCGGCCCGTACCGGCAAGAAAAAAATTCCGGAGCGGAATCGAATAAGCATATTAATACGGCTAGAATCCCAACGGAACCGTGAGGCCCGAAACTACTACCAGACAGCCCGCGTAAAATATACCAGACTACTCTGTACATAGCGATTATACTCAATTTACTATGGTAGTCGTGGTTCGGTAATCCTCGGGTTCGTAATACACCGACGCGCCGGCCAATATTCAATGGATACAAGTAAATTGCGGATACTAATGACCGCGTTCGCACCTTCGTGGTTTTATCGACATCAATTTGTTCAGTACCGTGGTCATAAATCGAATAGCTTCTTGCAAAGATCTGGCGTGCCACAGGGTTCGATACTAGGACCGCTCGTCTTAGTAATGTACATTAATGATATTTTTGAAAGCTTGGATACTAATGTTCACTTCCTCTTGTATGCAGACGTAAAATGTACCGATTTATTGATAATGTTCATGATTGTCCAATTCTGCAAAAGACCTTGGACACCATCAATACCTGGTGCATCAACAACTATCTACCCCTCAATGCTAGCAAGTGTAATGTCATGTCATTTGGCCGGAAGCATAATCTGTATGTGTACAATTATAATATCGATATGTTGTTTTACAAAGACCTGATATTATTAAAGACCTTGGCGTGTATTTTGATCCTAAATTGTCATTCAATAAGCACGTCGAAATGGTAACTACTTCTGCTTTTAAGAGTCTTAGCTTTGTAATCAGGAACTGCAAAGATTTTAAAAATGTCAACACTCACCTTTGCTCATATAACATTTGTTAGATCTCGACTTGAATATGCTTCAGTTGTGTGGAACCCAATTTATAATGTTAATATATTACAATTAGAGAATATTCAGCGTAAGTTTTTAAAATCTGCAGTGTACACTCTTGAAGGCACTTATCCACCTATTGGATTTCCACAAAATATGTCGTTAGAAAAATTTAACTTACCAAGTCTTGCCAAAAAATCTCAATCAAGAATTTTTCTATTTAAATTTTAATAATCGGCTGGATTGTATTAACCTATTCAATCAAATAAATTATAAAAACACATACCAAGAACATTCTCTTGGTCTCGCCAAAAGAGTCAAAAGATAGTAAAAATGTAATTAAAAACTCTATTTTGATCTTATGTTTGGTAATCTACGGTATTCTTTATTTATCTGTATATGTATGTGTATGTATATGTACAAGTGTATATTTATATGTGTATATACAATTCTATATGTTTTGTTCGTATATATTATATATTTAATTAAGAAATTTTTTATAACACTCAAAATTGTTTATTGTGTATTTATCTATACATAATTTCAATGTACTTAATCCTGTAATTGGGCTCCTACCTGTTGGCTTTTGTATTTCAATAAATAAATAAATAAATAAATAAATAAATAAATAAATAATACGAAGCCAGGATTTCCAAAAAATGTTTTAACAAATTATCGATTTAAAAAACAATTTACACTGTTTTTTTATATATATAAACTTGATATTTTACTTGCTAGCTGTTATCATTATCATAAATAATAATTTAGTTCAACAAGCTTCCTAGATTATTTAATTACATCGTGAAACAAATATCCACAACACTGATAAAAATAATATATTTATTTCATTTAAACGCTGTAATCAATTTGCTGCTAATAATGTATTTTGTTTATATGTAATTTATTTTCTGTATTATCAAAACTCCAGATGATTTTATTACAATGTACTTTCTTGTAACAATGTTCTTATCATCACTACGTTTTTCTAATGCAATAAACAAGATGCGGAGGTCACATTTGTTTTCTTTAAATAAAACATAATTATAGTCCGATACTTACTTGTCATTATAAGAATTAATAACATTTTACTGAAACAGAACATGTATTTCTAATAAAAATACAACATTTTTACAGAAGGTGCTGAAAGTGTCCACTACCTTGCTCCAGACCAAGAGACTTCCGAGCCTTCCTTTTATCGCAAACGAAAACATTTTGCAGAATAATGTGATGATTGTTGATTCTTTCAACTTTTCCTGCAATTCTAACTTGAAGATGGTCAATGGCAGGTATAGGAAGTTGAAAGATTGGATTTTTTTAAAAATGCTACAAAAATTCATTCCTAAATTCTTCTAAACAGTCTTCTATGCAATATTGCACTTGTCCACCATTCAGTGATAGAAATGGGTAATGCTGGATATGCGAGAACAATTTAGAAAATACCAAGTTGTTGGCGAAAAGATAATATTGTTAGAAGCTTTCAGAAAAACAAATCATTATAAATAATACATTCCCTTGATTAAAAAATGGGTGTACTGCGAACAAATAAAACCAAAAATCAAATTTTAAAATAGCCATTTTTATTTTTATAATAACCATAATATTGAGTAAACAATATTTTAACATCTGTGTAAGAATCACTTATACACGTGACTATTAATTAATAGTTATTAAACAAATTCATTTATATACACGCTAAGGTATAAATTCAATGTAAATATTATGACATAAAATATTTCTAAATTTAAATATATTTACATAGTTCCAATGTATGTACATACTTATTTTTCCCAGATTTTATTTTAGATATTAAAAAAAAAATAATTCATTCTTTAAATATAATACCACAAAATGTAGCTATTTGATCCAACTTATACTTGGCTGCTGTAAACCCCTAATATAATTAATAAAATATAAAACTTTTATGTATAGTTTTTGTTACAAATGAAAAATGTTGGCCGTGGACTATTATAAATATATTATATTTATTTTACTTGTATGTCAAAAAGTGCTGCTTATTATGTATATAAGATATCCCAAATTTCAATTTCAATCAATATGTCAAAAAGTTCCGCTTATTATATATATTGGTTATCCCCAAATATTTTTGCTATGCTATCAAACAGAACCATAACAAAGTCTCTACAGGGAAAAACAGGTTTAGAGCCACGAAAGGATGCCCGCAGGGTGGGGTTCTCTCCCCCTTTTTTGTGGTCACTTCTTGTGGACGACCTACTGGCTATTCTCACACTGTGGGAGGTTGAGGTTCTAGCATATGCAGATGATCTAATCATACTAGTCAGAGGAAACTCTGAAGGAGTAATATCAAATACCCTTCAAGAGACACTGGATGCAGTAAGCAATTGGTGTGACAGGGAACAGATGTCTGTAAACCCTCAAAAAACAGTAATAGTACCATTCACCCAGAAAAGGAAGCTGGAGGACTTAAGACCTCCCACCTTAATGGGTGAAACTATTCCATTTGCGGAGGAGGTGAAATATCTAGGAATCACTGTGGATAGATCACTTAATTGGAACTCCCAACTGGAAAAGGTAATCCACAAAGCAAAGCTGACCTTATGGACATGCCGTCGTATTTGTGGCAAATCCTGGGGCATGGGTCCCCAACAAATTTACTGGATCTATGTCACGGTTATCATACCAATGATAATATATGGATCCATCGTTTGGTGGCCGAAAGAATCACAACAGACGGCCAAATCCAAACTCTCTGGATTACAGTGATTAGCATGCTTAACCATAATGGGAGCAATTAGCACCACGCCGTCAGCTGCAATGGAAATCCTCCTGGATTTACTCCCTCCTCATATACATTTGGAGAGAGAGGCCAGGTGGGCAACATACAGACTGCAATAAGCGGCCATTAATATGCCGTAGACTAGTATCATGGAGCGGAACAGGTGGCTGGATGACATAGAGAATCACAGCATCCTGGGAATGCCCTCGGATACTATGCCTATCACGACCAACTACGAGCTGACCTTCAACATCCTTTTTCCAGAAAGAGATGAGTAGAAACGGAATAAAGCCGACCTACTGAAGGCAGATAGTTGCTGGTTTACAGACGGCTCCAAAACTCCCAAGAGAACAGGAGCCGGAGTACATAGCTACAAACTAAGGGTGAGGATATTCTCAAGCCTAGGTACTCATGCAACTGTTTTTCAGGCTGAGGTTCATGCCATTAAACTGAGTGTACGAAGGCTGGAGCATCTTACACGCAGATCGATAAAAATTTTCTCAGATAGCCAAGCAGCTATAAAAGCTCTTGGCTTCTACCGGTGTAACTCCAAAACGGTATGGAATTGTCAAAAAGCTCTGAATCATTTGAGCAAAAACAATAAAGTGACTCTGGTCTGGATACCCGGCCCCTCTGGTATGGAAGGTAATGAAATAGCGGACTCCTTAGCCAGAGAAGGAGCGGGATCACAATTCATCGGACCAGAACCAATACTTGGCACATCCTCAAGTACTACCAAGATGGCTATCTCAACCTGGGCTAAAAGGAAAACTCTCCAGTATTGGCAAGAGTCACCAGGATTAGTTCATTCGAGGGCGTTTATCAAATACCCTTTGAAATCAAGAGAAAAAGAGTTAAACAGGGTAAACCTGAAAACTCTAACAGCCCTATATACCGGGCACTGCCGACTAAACTATCATCTGCATAAAATCGGCCACGAGTGCCGTCTATGCCTGGAGGATGATGAGAAGGCAGACCACATCTTATGCACCTGTCCCGCTGTGGAGAGGATCCGATTCTCGATATTTGGCAAAGGGCAACTGCTGCCAGAGGATCTGGACACATTCTCACCCAATAAAGTTTCAGTTTCATTAAGAGACTGAACTTATTGGGTGAAATATAATTAGGCGTGAGCCACAATAGGCCTGCTGATGGCCGCAGTGGAGGGTCTACTGAGACCCACTCACAACAAACCTAACCTAACCTATCCCTAATTTCAATCAAATTCAAAACTAAAGGAAAAGGGGGGTGTACCATGATCCTGTTACACCCGGTATACTGGTATAAGAAAGTTATGTGCTGGCCACATCAGATATTTTTCATAAGTTTTCCGATAAAACTAGTTTACGTATTAACATTTTAAAACGAAACAGAATTCGCTTTTTCATGTTGTATATATTTCTGTTTGGGAACGTTTCAGTAGGTGTTTGCAATATAATATTGTGTCTGTACAGAAGCCATCACTGGAAACCGATACCTCCGTCCGGAGCTCTAGATGAACATTGACACGAGTAATAATGGCAAGTAACAATAATAATAATAAAAACATTTTTTTGTGTATATGTCTTGTTATATTAATCTATATTCTTCAAAGAAAACAAGGAAATTACTGGGACTGAGTCATTAATAAGAATATTATTTCTATGCTTTTGTACGTAAATAGACTCAGTGGCACCTAATGTCCCACTGTCATTGATTCTTTTAACTATTTCTAAATTATTAAGAGGTGACACGATGACCTGTTTCCAGCGTATGTATGTATGATTAGACATGCGATTTTCCATTCTGTTAACCTAAAATGAGATAAGTGCTCGTTGAAACGAATAATAATTGGACTTTTAGTTTAACCAATAACAGAATTTGGGATAGATACTTTCGAAAACTATTTTAGTTACTTTTAGAAGATACTTTTCTCGGTGTTTGTGGAAACATTTGTGTTAGTGTTAACTGCTCAAAAATATCTGCAACTCTTACAATAACAACGTGATACCTGCATACGCTACTTGACTCCCTAATGGGAATACTTTGATGCAAAACGGGGCGTGGTTACAGCAAGGTGCACTATGGAGTATAAGTGAGGGAATCTTTAAATCAGGTGTTTCCCAATAGATGGATCGGCAGACGGAGATCCATAAAATGGCCAGCGAGTTCTCCCGATCTAACGTACATCGATTTCTTTTTATGGGGACATCTCAAAAGTAAGGTGTACAGGTGCAAGGCAGAAAATTTAGAGGATCTGAATGCTCGAATAAGAAATCGGCTAACACATTTCCAGGCTGTAAATGGAGCCAATTTTAGGCATTTATCGTAAATTTAAATTACCCTATTTACATATTTTATAGAATAATAAATAACGAACGTAGTTAAAAATGTTATAATCTGCCTGGAAATTCAGACAAAATAATGCCCAAAAATAGAATAGTCTCTGATGCTATTGATAACTAATAATTGCTGGAAAAATAGTACTAGGTATATAATTTTCATGCATAATTAATAAATAAGTTACACGACCTCAGTTCTATTATTTTTGTGTCGGCCAAGTTCGGTGACCTTTCATATACACTCTCGGGCGCCTGATAACATCGGTCTTAAATCATTAAACATTTCATTTAAAGTTTCGCGGATCACTAACTTTATGATAATAATAAGTATTACATCGTTAAACATGTTTAAACTTAAAAGTTGTTTATCTTTTTACTATTTTCTTAAAATACATCTCCTTTTCTTGTTGGAAGAAGTTTAGTGGGCCAGTTACTTATCTTCTTTTACAGAATATTATCTGGGCCATAATAGGCTAATTTAGTAAAATATTATTTTTCCCATTAATTTTTTCAGTTTAAACTGTTTCGTGTACAAGCAACCTCAAAAAAAATTTCAAGTCGATTGAACGAAAATTGAGGGAGATATTTGCATTTGAATAATCAAATCCATTGTCCGGCCGAGTACACTCTTCTGACGTCAGCGGATCCTATTAGTATAGTTTGTCCGCAAGAAATACACGGGATTTGGTATATGACGGGCACATTTAAGGTGACCGCGTTATTTTTAAGTAGTTTAATTATGGTATTCTATGTCATTAACAATGTGTGATTAATTATATAAAAGCAGATTTTTCTAATTTGCCGGAAGTGGAAGATAATACCGTTTGCCTTTGCTTTTTAAAAATTCTGTTCGAGGAATAACACTATGCAACCATTTTCGGTTTTCCTGATAATCAAAAATATCTGGAATAACACCAGATCTTAATTTAATTGCTACATTAACTTGACATACATGGAATCTTCCATGTCTTCATCAGGCTAAAAATAATTTAAAATTGTATCTTTCCTATTTAAAATCAAGAAAACTTGCATTAAAATGATTCTCACAACAATGTTGAGTCAATGGTGTTTTTTCGTATTGTTGATGATTATAATTATAATTAAAACTTGGTTTTCCTGTTTCTACCGACCGGGCCTTACCACAACTATTTTACCTGGATCTGGTGGAAACCGAGTTTCAACTGCGTAGCAGGAGATACTGATTTAGATAATCTTTGTTTCAGTTAAAGTCGATATTTGATACGGCAATCAAAGCAAAGGAGGAAACCCAGTTTCCAGGATCAGTTTGGTCAACTCGTAGAAGATTTAAAGAACATGGAAGAGTAGCGAAGAAAAACTTTCATTGACTGAATTGAATAAAAAATGCAACTACAATTTTAAGATGAATATATAAACCGGGCGATGACTTAAGAGTTTCGTAGTATTCACAGATGAAAAAGTTTTCAACTATGTCGTGATGACAAAATGCAGGTACATATATAGGCCAAACAATCGCTGCAGATTTCAAGAAGAATATGTGCAACTAGATAGATCCATTGGAAAATTGCGGGTAAATGTTTAGCATTGGAGAAATGCAAATATTTATCAAAATATTTTACAAGATATAATGCTGCCATCAGTCACTACACGATTCCCACAACAGAATTCTTATACCAGCATGATAAGATAACTGTGTAACTGTCCAGCCTGTACTGGTAGAGAAATACCCAAGTACGTAAGCGAGACTTGTTTACTATTTTAGTCTACTGTTATGCGTCGAGGTGTCAATAACGTAATTTATTTCTCTCCACTGTATTATTGATAATTTTATTTTTTGTATCTTATTCTTGATATTAATTTAATAATAAAGTGTGTCAGACCTGCCCAAGGGTAAAAAACAACATTTAGTTTTTTTTAATGCAAGACTTGTCGCCTTTACACTCATATTCAGCTGTAATGTAAAAAAAATCAATGCACGCATTTTCTTAACCTAGAAATCGCATGCATTACATTGCTTTATGTTGAAGATAACATATTACACTAATTTACCGACTAATAAAAGAACTACATACCATATTGCAAGGTGGAAGAGACACAAAATTTATTGCGTCGGATTAAAATTTGGTAATAAAATTTACACGTTTAAGCTAAAAAGATATACAAAAAAAGTATAGCAAAGTAAATAAAATAATAGTTATCATTAGAATTTAACGTATCTGCATTTATCAATTTGTGACACAATCAATCACTCTAATAAACTAAAGGTAAGCTTTTAATATCTATCATTTGCGTTAATAAAATAACAAATATCAATTGGATCATGAAGTAGGTAAACATATATTTATACATAAGTCAAGTAATAGATGGTTTTAATCTACAAAGTGATTAGTTTATAACAAAATACTTTTATATCACAAATGTTTAATACATTTTTCTGCAACCATCCAGAAAGTCAATTGTTTTTGGTCAATTTTTTTAAGTAATTCATGTTTACTGGTCTAGCTCCGTAAAGTGACATAAGGGATAGGTAAAGTCTTTACCCATCCCTTATGTCATTTTTGGTTGCCAGCTCGCTTAGTAAAGAATCACCTTTCGGTCTTGTTACGTAAATAACGATTATAAATATTATCACAGAAATGTGCCTATAGGTAATGAATGACTTATAAAAACAAAAATTAAGAAAACCTGTCTGGGGTTACATATGTGTCGGTTTCAGTATATGGCATTTATTTATTTGGAAACCTTTCAATGTTGCCAACGGCTTTCGATTTGCAATTATTTAACAATACCAATAAACCGGTACGGGAAAGTTCAAGCAGGGCCCGCTTTAGAGGCGAACAACCCGGACCCCTGTCCGGAACGGCCAACCTGAGGGCGGCATTTTCGCCCTCCTGAATGTGAACCTGATAAATTAATTATTCTCAATTAATATAAATTTTACACTACTTGTTGATTTTTTCCCTAACTAAAACTAAGTACTATGCAATTTACATTTGATCTTTGTGGTTTGTTAAGTTTTAAAGCTAGAAAAATATTAAGACACGTTTTTAAAAAACGCATATTTATTTTTGAAATAAAACAAGATGTATAGTTAAAAGACGCGCATGACCCTGCATGAACTTGTAGGTATATAGTTATGTACTTATTTAAAATAGGGACTGCAAGATATAACATGCATGAACAACTGGCACCGCCTTAGCACTTAAAGAAGGCACCCTGGCTAGCACTAGTAACACTCTACCTCTACAAACCTTAGGCACAGATCCAGCAGTGTGGTCCAGAATTTTAGGAGATGCCGAAAGAAGTTTTTTAGTACAACAAGGTCCCTCTAAGTCATTATGTAATTACAAATTTCCATATGATGGCACCGGTAGAAAATTCAACGCAAATTACTATTCTCGAATTTTAAGAAATGGAGAGCAACTTGTAAGAGACTGGCTAGTGTACTCCACTTCAAAAAACTGCATATATTGCATTTGCTGAAAAATTTACGACCGTGTGTCAAGTTCCCTTTCAAAAGAACGTTCTAAAAGCTGGAAGAACATCGTTGAAACTAAAGGACCACGAAATTTCTAAAAATCATATTCCGGCTCAAAAATCCTGGCTAGAACTCAGTCAAAGGTTAATGTGTTGTACAATTATAGATGCAGCTGCCCAGAGTTATGAACGCTGAAACGAATCACTGGTAGGAGGACGAGGTGCTTCTAAGGATTGTTGCAATTACTAAAATGCTCGGTAAAAGTTGTTTAGCTTTTCAAGGTACAAGCGACAAGCTGTTTGAACATAATAACGGCAATTTTTTTAAAAATAATTGAATTGCTATCTGAATTTGACACCGTCATGGAGGAACACGTGCGTAGAGTGCTTAATAAAGAGGAAACCAAAGCTCACTATCTTGGAAAAAACATTCAAAACGAGATAATAGACTTGCTTTACGAAAGTGTAAAATCGCATATTATTGCTGAAATAAAAAAAAACGAAAACTATTCCACAATATTAGATTGCACTCCTGATGTTAGTAAGGTGGAGCAAATGACTCTGATAATTAGATATGTTTCCATCAATAAGTCTGATTCTGATTCAAACGATGTCGAAATAAAAATCTACGAAAGCTTTTAGGTTTCCTACGTGTGGAAAGATCTACAGGAACAAAAATATATGAAATTATAATTAAAGTGCTTCATGAAATGGCACTTGATGTGGAAGATATAAGAGGGATATGTTAACGGGGCTAACATGAGGGGCAACAATGCAGGAATGCAATCTAGAATTAGGAATTTAAATCCACGAGCATTCAAAGTTCCGTGTAGTAACCACTCGCACAATCTAGTGGTAAATGATATGGCAAAAGTATCCTTGGAAGCAGCCAATTTTTTTTTTATAGTCCAAAAAATATATTTACTTTTTTCTTCTTCTACTTTTCGATGGGCAATTTTTTAAAACATGTCCAAGGATTAACATCAAAACCTTTGAGTCACTCGATGGGAAAGCAGGATAGAACCTTTAATGCCCTTAAGATTTCAACTTGGTGAACATATACGACGCTTTGCTAAGCATTTAATGAAAACCAAGACATCGATATCTCAATAGGAGACGAAGCTTTGGGTTTGCTAAGTTGCATTAAACAATTTAATTTTTATGTTCAATAGTCATATGGTATAAAGTTTTAAACTAATGATCCCATAAGCAAGCTTATGCAAACAAAAGATTTTAATTTGAAAAAAGCACTTGATCTTCTAGAGAACTGAAAAAATTTCTTTAAAAATTTTCGATCAGATAAGTCTTTCAATGAAATTATTGTTGACGCAAGAGAATTGGCTGATGAAATTAACATTGAAGCCAATTTTGAATCAACAACGCCGCGACACCGCGTAAGAAGACGTGAACTGCCACGATTTATTTAGTATTTATATCGCCCACCCCTATATAGCTGTCACTAGATACATCTATTTATTCTTACGATTATCATCCAACACCCTGTATATGCCGCAAGGCGACTTTTGCACACAAAAGATAACATTGTATTGTAAATAATGTAAATATAAGAAATAATTCCCACACCACACTGATAATAATAAATCTTCCAACACCGTCTATGAATATGAAACAAGATTACGACCACGTAAATTGTAAACAAAGTAGCTACAATAGCTAGCTACTTGATTTGTTAAAACTATCCAACAAGAAACTGGTCAGCGATACAAACAATACATTTTCACCTTAAATTATTTATTTAAACATCTTAGGATATTGTTTTTTTACATACGTATGACCTCACACGTCTTCCGAGGTTATCCGGATAAAATCATCCTAACGTCTTACATTTTTAATAAAAAAGGAAAACAAGCAAGGGCAAGGTCAGTAGAAATTGAATTTAAATTAAGAGACGAACACGTTATTCACGCCGGCATAGAAATAATTAGTTAAATTGTTTACTTACCCAGTACAAATACTCTATTTGTTATTTTCCTCGTTTTTCATACAATTCATGACAGCTTTTCCAACACGAACAATTCAACACACACCTACAACACAGATCTGTCAAATACAACAGTCCAGTCAGTGACGTTTACCGATTCGGTTTTGTTTTGCGCATCATCGTGTGGATCACTAAAGAACTTGTTTCATTGGATCGAAGCTAACACTAGAATTTGGTTTACGAACAGACTTCTCCGTTAAGTGCTGCCACGAGGGAGCAAATAAGCACTTTTAAATTACATTCGATGCTAACAGATGGAGCAATTGGTTGTATGTTGAATTTAGTACAGATAAAAATAATAAATTATAAAAATATTAATAGAAAGAAAAGCCTACGATATCTAGATACAGATTTTTTAAATATAACCGCAACCAGAGATATCTGTTGTACTGGTAACATTTATTTCAATATCTATTTGTTAAAAGAAATTATACCCACCTGTAATTAATTGCTGAAAATCTTGAGGTAGGTAGGTATCAAGAATTCTTGATTCCTAATGTCGATTTATTATTATAATATAATAATAATAATAATAATATTTTATTAAACTCTTTATTTTTTCATTATTTCATTTACTTATACTAACACTATTTAATAAACTTAATTTCTAGATTCTAAATGAACTAAAATACTTTTACTACGTGCTTGTATAGAATGCTTTTAAAGTTATTTAAATTTTGGTAGTCTCTAATAGTGGCAGGTAAGTTATTATATAATTTTAATCCCTTTGACAACACAGACTTTTCAGTATTAGTCTTGTTAAAAGTACATATAAAAAATTATTTGCATTTCTGGTTGGATAATTATGAACATCATTGACGTACCTTACTTCATTATATAAGTACGGTGGTAACATTTTGTTTCTTATTTTATAAATGACTATTAATGTTCTGTATACAATTCTTTGTTTTATATTCATTAAATTTAACACCTCTAGCATCATTCTGATTGGTATGTATCTATTGCATTTGACAATAATTCTCATTGCTCTATTTTAGATCTTTTGGAGTTGTTAAGTTTGATTTTGATTTAAGTTAAATAATATTGAAGAACAAAAGTCGATATGCGGTGCAATAATTGATTTATATATTAATATTTTAGTAAACATAGAGAGTGAGTTTCCAACTCTATTTAAGAACACGATACTTTTTTGACATTTTGTTCATTATATAGTTTGCATGTTTTTTTCAGGTTTAAGTTCTCATCAATTACAACTCCTAGATATTTCATGTCGTTAACTCTGTCTAAATTGATATCATTAATTTTTATATTATAATTGTCTTCAATATTATCTAAAAGTCTTCCTATAATCATATATTTACATTTTTTCACATTTATGCAGAGACTATTATCACACAACCATTCATATATTACATTAAGTTACTGATTTATTATGCGTATTAAATCTACAACATTTTTTCCTATGATGTACAACATTGTGTCGTCTGCAAACATTTTAATATTACATTTGTCTACACATTTTATCATATCGTTAACGTACATAATGAACAAAATTGGTCCTAGGACTGTACCTTGAGGTACTCCATATTTGGTTACATTGCTGGCGACGTACAATTTTTTATTTAATTTTTTGTGATCTATGATAAATAATCTAAATAATCCTGAAACCACTTTAACACATTATCACATATCCCCATTTCCTCCAATGTTTTTAATTACTCACGATCAACAGTTTCAAACGCCCTACGAAAATCCAAAAATACTGCTACAACTATGTCACTATTGTCAATAGCTTTAATCCATGTATCATATATATTTAGAATTGCCATTTCACAAGAGTGACCCCTTACGAAAACCAGATTGGTTTGGCGCTATTATTGAATTCAATAATCTAATAGTTGTCCTTTCACTACTATTTCTAATGCTTTTTCGTAAGCTGGAACTGTGTCTATTTTCCTATATTCTTGACACATAGTTGTATTTGTAACTTTGGGTAAAGGAATAATAACAGACAACTTCCATTCAGTAGGAAATTTACCACTTTGCAGCAAGTTGTTTATAACATCAAGGAAAAGATTTCCAATAATTATAAATGCATCTTTCAATATTTTTGTTGATATATCGTCTTCTACACCTGCTGTATTCTTTAATGTGCTCACAATTTTTTTCAGATGAGGCAAATCAATTTTTTTCGAAATTAGGGAACGTTCTATATTTTTGTACTTTAGATAGTATATCATTTTCATTGTTGTATTTACTTATATTTGTAACGATCTCTTTGATGCTTTCTAAAAAATATTTATTAAATTCAGTCCTTGTGATGTTTCTACAGTATTAAACTTTATTGTGTTTTCTGGCAGTAACGTTTTTAAGTGTTTCCACATTTCATCGTACACTTTGTATCTTGAATCCAGTCCGCTCATATACAGGGTTTGATAATAAAGGCAGAAAATAATACACAACAGTGGCGTATCCAGACATGACTCATGGGGGATGTAAAAACAATAGTAAAAATAATATAACATCCAAAAACTGTACTTAAATAAACAAATGTTGAGGTCGTGTTCAAACAAGAATCTAAATGCATATCAGCAAAGCAGCAATCACGCCACAACCGACCGAAACATTTTGTTCAATACCATCGCAATATCTTCGATTTACTTCAGCAAAGAAAAAATCATACTTTATTCATTACAAGATTTCGCAGATATTGTTTATAGTGTATCATGTTACACCTATGCAATAAGTATACTTATGTATCGCCTTATTCCATGAGAATTAATGTCGTTAGTTTCATTCTTTCACAGAACTAGTTTATAGTTAAAATAATGGAACCTTAAAAGATCTAGAGCCTGCCCTGTCCTTAAACTGTCAACCAGAGATCTTGGTTATACAAGATCTCTGCTGTTAACAGCAACTAATGGTAAATACCTCAGCTAAGTTTTGCATACGTCATGTTTACTTGTCAAAATACTACTTTATTAGTTTTGTGGAATGTTTATTTTTGTGTTTTTAAAATTTACTTTTTATGCGCAAATTTAGTGGTATGATTCGAATGTATTATTAGGAGGTCGATTTTTGGAAAATATTATTGCTCAGAATATACAGAATAATATAAAATATTACTTGCAGGTATGTTTTATATATACATAAATATTATGAGTAATTTTGAATCTGTAGAGTTGTTTTTAAGAAACAAAAAAAAAGTGAATTATGAACAGAGCTCATAGCACTGAAAACGCCGCCTTTAAATAATGCTCATATAAGTGTGACGTCACATAATAACAATAAAACTAAAGTTACTGTAATGCGCTATACTTGTATATATTCACATTTTGTGCATGGTGGATGGTAAGTAAAAGTTCTTAAGTATTTCCTTCAAGGTAGAAAGATAAGGTAATTCTGTGCTGTGTTCTAACCGTCAAAAATGTCGTCTTTATGAGAGAAATTAATGTCCAAATGTAGATGTTGTGGCCTGAAGTAGTCTTTGATGTGACGACAGTAGCACTGGAGTGGTTTCCAAAAACACCAAAACACTCGATAATTTATACTCGACATGTGAATCTTTTAAACCTATTACTGCAATTCCAGGTTAATATTGATTGATTCATTTACTTCACCTGACTAGTCACCATTGTATCATGACACATGATGCAGGATCACTTGATTATCTTATATCAGACTTCGTATATTAGGGAAATCGAACATAATCTTTTTTTTAATAAAAACTTTATGATTATTATTATTATTAACTTGCTAATTACACAACATTTAAATAAATATAAGGTGTAATTTTCCTTACGTTTGAAGTATACCTGCACCATAAATTTGTTGTTTAATTTCACTTATTATTATAGTATTAGTAGTAAACATTATGAACCCACTGGTAAGACAATTTACTGCTTTTCTCTTTTCTTGACAATACGTGATAAACAATGAATATTACAGCTCAATTCAGGTATTAATGATTTAACTATTACCTGTATAGTCGTTATGGTGATTTGTCATCGGAAATGACTAAATAAATTTTCTCCTATTGCAGAAAAATGTGGTGACGTGAGACCACATCAATTTTCTGCAATAATTACTCAAAGTCATAAGGAAGAACTCTTATTCCATTCCTCGTTGCCTCAGAACAGATGGTTGCCTTAAACACTATGATTGCAAAATCTGTGGTGGTTGAGACCAAGTGATACAATCAGTAGGTATATTTAAACGTATTGCCTGCGTTCAGCGGCTAATTCAGTGTTAATTTGTTGATTGTCCCATCGTACTCAGGAAGTATACAGTGACTGAATACATGAAGGACATTGAAATGTCCTTGAAACTTACGGAATTGATCACGATCCTCTTCCACAGCGTTCTCCTGAATTGAATCCCATTGAACATGTGAGGGATTTTTTTGGTAGGGCACTTCGAAATCATCCACCGGCTCCAGAAAGGAAATTACTCGCTGGTTCCCCACAGCTAAACACTTCTTAAACTAAAATTGTTTTTCATCGTTTTTTTTCATAACCAAATTATGCAAATAGGTTAATAAAGAAGTTTTCAATTCCCCTCATAACAAATTTTCTATATTCTTTCATGAAAACAGAAATATCCTTAACTTTCTGGCTGCAGTGGATTGGTCGTGTTACGTAACGGGTCCTAGGAGAGCAAATACATGCCACTTTGTCTTAATTTATCTATGGTTTTAATCACAATATTATCTCACTAAGGCGGTCGTTGCGTTACGTTGATTAGTTTAAAAATGAAAACCAATCCAGCATCGTAGTTACAAATCGAGTGTTACGACATGGTAGATATATTGAGTATGACAACGAAATAGTAGAAAGAAGAGAGCTTGCAAACAAATAAAAATGCTTAAGAAAATTTCGGCACTAAAAAATTCAGATTTTATCTTGTGTAAACAAGATTACCGACAACAACTATCAAACAAAACGTTATTACAAATAACTAATTCTGTATACAGTAAGTGGTAACGTGCCTAAAGTTCATTTTCGATTTTGGTTTCAAAAAAAGCGTTTTTAATCAAAAAATCAAATTGGGTCTTTTGAAGTGATTCTAAACAAGTACCTATTAAATTTTTGGATACAAAAAATGCCTAACATGATTTTCTGAATTTTAGAAATTGCCAAACTTTTTCATTTGAAGATGTTAAAACCATTGAAATAATATATAATATAGCATAAATTCAAATAGCATGAGCAGTAGTTTCACTTATTTGATTTTGTACTTTGGGCATCACTTGGGTTAATTTGCATATCCCTCATACCTAGTGTTGTGAGGGCCGAATATTTCCGAGCGAATATTCCCGAATACTGCGTAAATTACGGTAATATTCACACCCCCGAGAAGGAACTAAGAAATATTTCCGAAACTTTTAAAGCATTTTCCGGGAATGTTCTCAGGAATATTCTAAGGAACGTTCTCGAGAATGTTTCTCAAAGTTTTGTTCAAAGATTATATAATTATATAAAGATTTTAAAGGAATGTTTTCTGTGGAATTCACAAAATATTTAGCCAAGAGTCATTTGTGGAGCACGAGTATCATTTGGCAACTGATACGAGGTCAGATAATATGATTTGGTGGAAAGATATGTGTATTAAGATAAAATTAAAAGATTTAGCAGCAGCTATTCTAGGTTTACCTGCTTCTATAGCAGCTACTGAGAGATCATTTAGTACTTACTTCTTCGTACACTGTAAGAAAAAAATTGATTGACTACAGGGAGAGGAAGTAAACTGTTATACATTGTACACGATACAAAATTGCTCAAGGAGCCAAGAATCTCTATTAATCTTTTTCCTGAGATTAAAATGTTGCCCGCGTTGCAAACTCAGCAAAGAACTTGCTCTTATAAGGAAGTCATCGAGCAACCACAAGAAGAAGCACTACATAGACTGAATATACATCGAGATCTATTCTCATGTACATATTCATCGCTCCAAATCTTGGACCCCGAAATTTTTATATCGACACGAACAACGCATATTTATGATATTGTCAATGTTGACATAGCAAATGCATAGAAATGGGATATTAACATATTACGTAACAGTTTCTAAACTAATACAATTCTAAAGGCACTGTTCATAACGATATAATAATTTTGGGGTTCAGATTTTAATTTTAAGATGGGATGGAACTATCTATGTTTATTTAATCTATGAGCAGTATCTAGGAACATATCTGATGGTGACGATGATTCAACTTCATCAGAAGATGAAAATATATCACTCCACGATACTAATGCAATTGTGAGCATAGAGACCTTTTCCAGATATTGAGGAGGATGAATAAGACAATTGTTTTATTTTGTTTTATTTTTTAATGTAAAAATGTATTTACTTATATTGTTAACTTAAAAACGTTTGTTATATTAAATAATATTAAGGAGAATGATAACTAAAGTTTTATTTTTTTTATTAACAGAATTCAACTAAATTTTTTCTTTTCCTTTCTTCGGGATTACTACCACCTGGATAATTCTTGATTATCTAAAAGTATGATATTGGAAAAATATCCAAAAATTATTTATGTGGTAGTAAGCCACAGGAAAGAAAAAGAAAAATTTAAAGAATACCTACCACAAATAACATTCAGACAATATTTAGTTTTCTAGTAATTCCCCTGCATTAATTAAAACAAGCCGTTATTATTTTGACATCACTGCAACGATAATTAAATTAATGGATGTACATACCTAACGTAAGTAGGTATTATGTAATCCAGTTTATATATTATCCATAAAATATCTATATTTTCCTAAAAAAATTAAACATTCTCGAATATTCTCAAAAATTCTCGACAATCAATAAATTACCGAAATTTTACAATACTACTCATAGTACTCATACCTATACAGAACAAGATATACCATAATTTTCAAGCCATAAATAAAATTAAATTTTAGAATTTATATTAATGTATAGAAATCTCAAAAGACATGCCCGGCTAGCTCAGTCGGTAGAGCATGAGACTCTTAATCTCAGGGTCGTGGGTTCGAGCCCCACGTTGGGCGAACTTTTTTTTTTAATTACATGTAAATACTATTTCAAATATTAATAAAGATAAAATGGACTTTTTACACTTAAAATGTTTTGACTAGTAAATTATTGCGATAGATTCAAAATTTTCCTTGATCGGCAAAACTTAGTATAGGTATAGTACGAAGAACGGTAGGCGTGAGTTTGTAATTTGTTATTGTTGTATGCTGTAATTTGTTTACCAATTTCTGACCTCTTATAATTATTAGTATCTTTATTATAAATCGGAATTTGAGTGATCTAAAATTAACATCAACTGCACAAAACACAAATTTGGATTTTTTTCTGTTTAACCCAGGACATCTCATAAACTTTTAAGTCATTAAAATTTATAGCAACTGTAATAATTTGAGATATATTCGTAATACATTTGATTTCAGTTAGACAAACTGTTACCGATAAATTTACAGAAATTAAATAACATATGTATGCCAGGTCGCTAAACAAAAAAATGGAGTTGTTACCATGTAAAACAGAAGGATTTCATCATTTGGAGCAGATGAAATCCACGAAGAAAAATGCAAATTCAAACACAATTCACATGGTTTTTGATTTAATATATTGCGTTAATTAAAATTTTACCAGATGAGCAACAAACAGTAATTAATGTTTAATGTTAATAATAACAACTACCATTAAGTTTATATCTATCGATTCGGTCGATGTTTATATCTATATTTTTGATTCGGTCGATGATAATACCATTAAGTTTATATCTATTCGGTCGATGATAATATTTATTAATGATTCATTTCATAAAAATAAGCGTGGACGAAATAAAAAATAGAACCAACAGTAACATAGTTTGTGAACGTATCTATGATGACATTTCAAGAAACAAAAATCGGCAAGGTTGATCCAAAAATTTCCTTCAATGAAAATTCACATAGTTGTACAAAATACTGAATAATTCTTTGCAAAAAGAGAGCTAGTTTTTGGTTTCTTTGCTACATAACGGGTATTCGGACGGACTCCCTGTAATATTTTCTCATTTTGTTGCGCAACCGATCATGATTTTCTTCATAAAATATTAATAGCATTTTCCGCATTCCAAGTTTAAATTATATTATATCAAACTTAGAAATAAATTGAAAATACCCACCACCCAATAGATAGCATTAAATCACAATATCGCTAATTTAGGAATTGAACATTGCGCTTATGTCATTTTGTCTGTCAACATCTATATATCATCGAAATGGCATTTATTACGTGATTCCTCAGCCATGTATGTTTATATAAACTATAAACCTCACTGCAACAACACATGAAGTGAGATATTTCGCAGATATAAAACGATCGTTCATTGTGACATTGCCGATTCAACAATACATTTTTTACAAGTTTAGTATATCGTAAGTATCACATTTATTCAACTTCTAATTAAAGTAGATTCTTCAAAAATGATAATTGACAATTATTCTTATAGAAGTGTATTTCAAAACAAACCTCAGTTGAGTAGACTAACATTTTTGTTTGAACTTAGGCATATTGGTCTACTAAAATTCTGATAATATATCAAAAATTCATTCAAATATATTCGTGTTACCTTTCAATTAAAACAAATTTAGGAAAATCAAGCAAAACATGGGAAAAGTTAAATTGATTTAATTATTTTGGGAATTTACATACAATTTTTGCTGGATTTTAGTATCTGTCAATAACAGGCTTTAATGAGGGCTAACGTTTTCAGGCTCACCAGTTGGCGCCACTGGTCGAGTAAGGTCGTGTCAAAAGTTATTGTTAGGCGCGGAAAAAGTTTCTAGTGTTTTATTATATTTATCTCGTACACCAGCAAATAAAAAACCTTGTTAATTGTGCCTCAGTGTTGTGCAGTTCCATTTTGCAAGGAAACAAAAGACGGACATATTCTTCCGAAAAATAGAACTCGCCTAAAACAGTGGTAGGTAGCGATTCGCAGGGATAACTTTACTCCTTCGAAAGATTCGTGTGTTTGTAAGAAATATTTTAATCCTGACCATTATGCGTTACCAAAGGAGTCTACTACAGAAAATCGTACGTAATAATCATGCACATTCGTTATTTTCATTATGCTCATTCTTGATATAACCTAACTTTAATGACATAAGACACCTCTAATAACAATAATTTCCTTACTGAGCAAGTAAATTACTACTTTCTCCTTCTGTTATCATTGTGTTAAATGTTTTTCAGCTAATTTTTATAAAAATCACTAAAAACTAGCGTTAAAAAAACATAGTAAACCTTAACTTTCAGTGACATAGACAGTACCCTACACTAACGCCTCTCGTGATGAATTGAAGAGTGGTATCCCTCACTGAGCGACACAATTTTTTGAGATACACCCCGCAGGTTGAACTGTTTCAACCTCGGATTAATAATATAAAGACAAGTAACACCCATAAGAGATATACTGATCATTATGACCGATACATAAACAACAATTTGCATGTTTACATATCAACGTATCCAAAACAAACCAGGGGCGGCTTCAGGCTTCAGCGTTTATTTTATTTTGCGTAACTTAAAACTTAATAGGTGACAAAATTTATTTGTTTGAGTAATGTATTTTTCAATGATATTCTGCTATTGCTATTTTAATCTCTGTTGTTTTTAAGTGGTTTTCAAGTTTTGATTACTGATTAATAATTTTTTTTGGATCACTGCACGCTACTAAAGAACTTAAAAATCTACAATTTGATGTGCCGGACATGGCCGTTGCTTAAAAAATAAATCAAATAAGGGCCAGGGGAGTTTAAAGTGGCGGGCCCTGCGTATTTAAATTTAACATGCCTTGCTATCTTGGGTATTAATGGTGGCAAAGGAACTAAATTTGAAATATACAAACCTACATCACTGCAATAAAAGTAATATATCAACAAAACAGTTGATGCTCTGTAGGTACCTATCTACTTGATATTATTTCATAAGATATGAATGAGTGACTACTCTTAGTATATTATTAATTTTCAATATAACTCTCTACTAGCCTGGACAGTACGTGTGACGAAGTTAGTGACAGTGTTGTCAGGGGAAAAAAATGGAACAGCATTTATTTTCAACACTTTTAATCCAGATCTTATAAATTACAATCACTTTTTTTAAAGTGTTGTGAACACACGTAGTGCCATTTACTTACATTTTTCATATTGAGAGCTTTCAGCCAATTTTATCTTCTCTCCAGATTTTCGGGAAACCTGAAAATAAACACATTTTTGAATAACAACCTTTAAAATTGAATTAAATAAACATCAGTTGACTTTAAAACATCTACAGTTTGTGAGCAACCTTAAGAATGAAATTTCCATTGAAGTTAAAATAAATATTTTTGTATAGGTAACTTTTTTGATAAAATGTGGATTTTTTACTATTCAAATGGAATCAAATGTTGTTGTTTTTGTTTTTGTAAAGCTATCATTAATTTTAGTTATTTGTGAGCTTTCACACTTTTGCATTATGCCGGCCCTGATTTGTTTTGTTTACTTACCTGTGAAAATATAAACAACCCCGTGGTTTTCCTCTTTGACCGCACACTACATACTTATTAGTCATCGTTTCTCAATAAATATTTATAAATAAATTTTTTATAACTAAAAATCGATTACTAATCACAGTACCAAATAATAAAACTTTAAAATCACTTAAAAACACAGATTAAAATAACAGACGTCGTCTTATAGAATACTATTTGTTGTTAAAACGGTGATAGATCGGGCATCGATCGGGTTTCTTCGTGCTGTGTTCATGATACTGAACAATAGGAATTAAACCAGCGAGAATATTTACGTGTCTCGCGTGGGATGTAGATAAATCGAACAACTTTTTATGTTTTGTTCCTCATCTTCTAGTATTATTACTCTGAGGTTTCAACGATCATTTAAAAAAAAATAGAAAATCAGAAACATGCAGTTCTTAAACTAACACTCACAACCCACGGTTCATAAACAAAACGGTTATAGTATTTAATAAAATTATGGTGGGGGGCCACGTCAATGACGTTTTTTTCACTTTTCGTTCGAAGTGTTTATTTTTGCAATAGTGTTATTTTAAGTTTTTAATATTGTTTTTTTTTTCGATTTCTAAATACTTTACGAATACCTTATAAACAAGGTTAAAAACTTAAAATAACACAAATGCAAAAACAAACACTTCGAACGAAAAACGAAGATGCCCTTTGTAACGTCATTGATGTTTTCCCCCCACCATAATTTTATTAAATGCGACCACCGTATTGTTTATGAACCGTGTTCACAACCAAAGTTGTGATAACAGTCTAATTACAGCATGATATTAATACTTACTAAATATCAGGATTAGTTTACTTTGAGGAAATATTAAAACTAGATAGCAAACTTTTAATAAGTTTGTAATTTATCAGTGTTGCCAAGAAACTAAGACGCAAGCTCTTCAGGACTCAGGTACTGTGCCTGAAATGAGCTTCAAAAGCTTTAAGTTAGTTTACCTAAACTTTCCATGCCAGACAGGTTATTTTATAATACACACATATTGTCATATAGTAAATATTTTAAATATTTTTTGTGGTATTCGTAAGTAGACAAAAATCAACAGTTTCCCTGTAAAAACATTTAAGAAATAAAGATAAAGTTGATAATTAAATTAATATTAAATTTTAATCCAGTATGCATTTTACCTATTTAATAAAGACAAATAATAATGCAAGCTTTAAAATTTCATTCACAATAATAGACTGTCAAACCTAAAGAAAGTCAAACGTCAAACTCAACATAGAAATTGCTGATTGAGCATCTATTAAAAATATAAATAAGCCCAAAGGAGCATAGGTGGGGGTAGGAATCATTGATCATTCGAATCATTTGTTCGATCGTTTGATCAAAGAAAATTGATATGGACACTAGACACATCTCCATCGACATGCTGTATTCTTAGTAAGATACCCATTTTATTGTTTTCATTGTCTGTATGTAATTAACTGTGATGTTGGTACTCCGTGTATTAATTACAATAAATTATGTTTAGGTAAATTCTTGTTTCCTTATTTTCTCTATTATTTTTGGGGCTCTCAATACCTTCTCGTATGCTAAGCAACCCCATGTCATGATTACCAATAGGATGGTCGTGACATATTTGTCACCTGAAAATTGACTTGAATGTTTTAATAATATTTTAATAATAGTCATACAGTTACTAGATACGACAAATGTTAATATTTTGAAACACGTAATTAAAATATTCTATAATGTCCGTGATTTCCAACCCTCCACGGAGTTCCGAAAGAATGAAAGACGTTATATAGCAGCCTAGTCTAGGGGTTTTCATTTCTGTATTGTAACTGGAGAGAATTATTTCTTAAATGTGTTTTATTTTTGCTGAAACTACTTTTTTTTAATCTCAACATTTTTTTTGCTTCTAATACTACGAATACTAGTATATAATCCAATGTCAACGTGTATTTAGGTGAAGTAGTTGTTTTAATAGTTTCTGCGATCAAATGTATTTGAAGTGGCGTGTTTAATTTATTATCTACCTACAACTATTATAATAAAAAAATGTTGAGATTAAAATCTCAACATTTTTTTGCTTCTAATACTATGAATACTATTATTTAATCCAATGTCAGGTGAAGTAGTTGTTTTAATAGTTTCTGCGACCAAATGTATTTGAAATGTCGAGTTTATTATCTACCTACAACTATTACAATAGCGCATTCAGATAATAATGACAGTGTGAAATGTAAGAAACTACGAAGCAAATAAAATGTCAGATTTTTTGTAATAGTCATAGAATTTTTAAAATAGGTATACTTTTTTTGGCAATGAAGTATTCTAGATATTTAGCAGTTTGACAAAATAAAGATGAGTGCAGTTACAAATATAGTCTTACTGATTCTGTGGTACAGTATTTTATTTAATATGAATGAAACCAAATAAACTTTATTATAATTAATAATTTGTAGATATTTAGACAAAATTAAAACATAAATAAATAAAATTGCCACTAATTAACAAACAACGTATCGTGTTCAAAATAACTAAAGCAGTTTTCTCACATTTCCTTCATTCTCCAGAGAGTTGTCCGTTTTTTTGTTTCTTATGTCTTGTGTTGCACGAAATATTGGTTTTTCAAGGTATCGGTATTTTTTTTTTCTTTTAACATCAAATATGGCTGTGATATATCGATAAGTTGGACTTATAAAAACTGTTTTTGTGTTGTGGGTCAGTAAAATTACAAAAGAAAATCTTTTCTTCGTGTGTTAATAACAGTGGCGTAGGTACCGTTGAGTAGAGGGATGTAAACTAAGCCCAGATCAAATGGAGATTAAAAAAGTCACCCTGGAAAGTGATTTTTCTAAAATTCACATAGTATTATTGTTGTTTCTGACATCAACATTAAAAATATCTTTCGGTGATACGCAATAAAAAATTATTTTAGAAATGTCACATGATAACTTCAGCTGAAATATGTATCTTTCTCTGAAAGACGAAAGAAAAATATTTGCTTCTTGAATATTGATAATTATTTAAATGACTTTCAGCACCACACATTAAAGTAAATTTTGTGAGAACCCACTGTAAAAAGTTTATTTCTTTTAAACTTTATATGAATAAAATAAAATTATATTCTGTGATTCCCTGGCCTGGCTTTAGACTGCGGATATTCGCTGAATGTGATGGATGTACAGAAATGATAAATTTATTCAGTTAGGTCACTTCATCTCCATGATGGCTTCCGCAAGTACCAGGCCTGGCTTTCTATTCACCTCTGACCTCTATTTCGAATGTCCATTACCGACGCGCATAACTAACCACAGATCGTTTACTGACTGTTCATCAATCCGCATTCGCATTCGCAATGAAATATTTCTATTTATGTTAATTCAAATTACAAATTACGCTTTTACATAAGTGCTCACTTCGTTTTACTAAATTTAAATATGTTAACAATATTTCTCACACCAGGAAACTGAAATCGATATCGCACCGCAATTTTATTTTATTGTAGCCACTTGGCGCCATAAAACTGAGGTGGATATTGCGGCTTTCTTGTTTCTTATGCGGACCACACACAGGTGTAGAAGGAAAAAATGTTAATAAGACTACAGCCTTTAATAAAATTGGTACATTTTAAGATAGAAAAAAGCAATATCTTTGGTTTTTCGTCATTGTTGGAAAGCATAGATTTCTGACGATGCATGTTACTGTCCAGCCGACGAAAGAAGGGGAAAATGTAATAAAAACAGTAAAAAAAATATTTATATTTATATTAAATGTTTCAGTTTATTTAATATTTATCGAACTACAAAAATATAAAAAAAATATACTACGATATCTATACAAAACCAAATAAATAAAAAAAAACTAAAATAATTAAAATCCGTACAAGTTTTCAATTTCTTTAATATTTATTTACGAGTTACAAGGAAAAATATAGTGTGACATCACCTACCAGTATAAAAATATAACTTTTTTGTTTTTGTCGCTTGTTTTTTTTTTATTTGATAAAACTAGTTTACGTGTTAACATTTTAAAATGAAATAAAATTCACGTTATCATGTACCATGTGATATAAATAAATTTCAGTTTCTCTGTTGTTTGGAAATGTTTGAGTAGTTATTTCCAATACAATATTGTGTCTGCATAAAAACCGTCACTGTAAATCGATACCTCCCGTCGAGCTCTAATCTATAATAGAATGAGTTTGTGGATTTTCATACCAAATATGCTCCTGTCTCATGAAGATTACTTTTACAGTAAACTACAAATTGCTTGTGTCCGAGGCGATTTCAAGTCAAAATGTTAACGTTTTTAAATTTTTGCGTATTAATTTTAGTATCTAAAAATTTGTCAAAGAAACCGGTTTTTAAAAACCGATAAACTCTACAAACGATCACAGAAATTTGCCATATAATAATTCATTTATTTCATTTACGCTTAATGGGCCTTTTCACTACTTCTGAAATCTCAAAACAAATATGTTTATTTGAAAGCTAACTGATAGATATTCACCTTGTGCAACTCTATTTGAAATATTAAGTCTCCCATTGTTTAATAAAAAAATAAACATTTATTATGGCAATTTGAACACTCATTTGACCTTGAAGCTGAGTGACGTCACACAAACCGGAATCATGTTGGTAGCATTTGCCAGAACGCCTAATACTACTAACGTCACACCACATCTGACACATTTTACTATGGAGTGTAGAGAAGGAGGAACGTCTCTTATGGACGGTACGTTCAAAATGTGGTCTGAATTCTGTAAGGTATGAGATGTGGCGCTGATCGTATTATGGGATTGAGTTTAAAGTTAAACACTTACTATATCCCTGAAACTAGCTTCAGATTCTATAAACTAACGAAAACATAATATTATGTAGGTGTTGAAAAGAATTATACAGCGTAAAAAAATAATAAAAATAGTAAAAACAAAATCACGTAGAATACCTCCTCTAAATCAGCGCCACCTATTCTTCCATCGAAAAATCCGATCACATTTTTTAACACGGAGACGTTTCTCCTTCTCTACACTCCATACATTTTACATTGTTTACGGTTAGTTTTGTAGTTATGTTCTGTGTGTTCATTTACGAATCGTGTTTTGCTTTGTTTCTGCACTGCACATTATTGGAAGAAAATGGAGCCAGGATTTTCTAAAGGAAATGCAGAAAATCTGCCGACAGTTGACTTTATTATGGTGGACGAGTTTTACATGTCAAATTTGGATTATTTATCAGCAGAAGTCAGGAATATTAAAACAAAACGGTAAGTCATTAGTAATCTTATTTTCGTGTAATTTATTTATAAATATAATGGAACTACCATTATTTTAACATGCAATTGTTGTTACAATATTTTTTTTCTATTTCAATTATACTTACTAATGTCTAATAATTTCCGGGTCAACAAGAGCATCGTACGGTGACAACGCAGTTGCTTATGTGAATCTGAATCTTCTTTCAACTGTAAAATTTCAATAACTTAGCATCAATTTCTAAATATGTACAACTACTTTTCTTACATCAAAATGATCTTCACAACAGTAAATGTTTCTGGTTTTCGTCAACTTCTTCTCAACTTTGGCTATTTTAAACCATGCTTTTCATCTATTTTCATCTGGTGGAACGTAAACGAAAATTTTGATCGGACAATTCATGTTGTTATTTGTACATGTTGGTACAAAGCACTTTTTAAACATGTTCCACACACAACAATCCAAACTAAAAAGAAACGACTGTCAAAGTCAATTTCGACGTCAACTGTCAAAAAGCAGAGAACCAACTTTGCAATACACCGATGTGTCATGTTCAAGGTCGTAGTCCCTTTGACGTCACTAAGGTGGGTTGCGTGACGTCACGTAAAAGCGCGCGCTTTATTTCCGCACTTTTGTTTTTTTTCCGATAGAAATCGTGCTCAAAAAAAATATAAAAAAATACGGCTAGTTTTTTTTATAAAACACTATCACATAAAGCAATAAAAAAAATCTGTGAAAAAGCCCGTGAATGTAATGCAGAAATCACATTCTTTCAGCGAATCTTCTTTCCCCGATCAGACAGTACTTGTCAATTGATGAGAAGAACCAGATACTACAAGACATCTTCTTAGTTTCTACACTCCCATTGCTCGCTCACTGAGTACACAATCTAAATCATTAATACCTCCAGCCAACTATTTTCTTTCATGAACTTGCCTCATCTAATAATAATTTTGATTCTTACCTTACATTAAAACTTTCCTTGCATTCCACGTTTTAGAGGACGTAAATAATTTCACCTTGTAACACAAAACGTATCCATCGGCAACAAATACAATGTAGAAACAACCCATTTGGAAGGCGTCCAGACATTAATTATTGCACGAAAAAAATAACAGATTTTAGATTATTCCCGTGAGGACTGTTTTGATAAAGTTAGTTCAGCTTGAAGAGTCTTATAAAAATGATGTTTTGATAAAAAAAATATGTCATTTGTTTATTAGAGCAGACGCTCCAACCCTAAAGGTGGTAAAAAGAATAATAAAAAATATTGCATAATTTATTGATATAGGTAAAGAAAACTTTTACGTTCAAGCAGTGAAGATGTTGAAAGCCAATAATGTGCTCGGCAAAATTCCCCAAGGAGCCTTAACAGATCTAATAATAGATCCGATAAAGACTGGATTATAAAAGAGACTGTTAATTAGTTAACTTTAATCAACAGTAGCGGCCAATAATGTATGAAAAAGAAAGAAAGAATGCGTTCGTGGTATATCGACTGCGGTACAATATTGAGGCCAAGGATCCCCGTTAGATCATGCCCTTTCCTAACTCCGTATCGTGGTTTTTCATGCGGTTCTGCTTGCAACCAATATTGATACGACCGGCCTAAGCAATTTTACGGCCCTGAACAAACGATAAATATTAATTATTGGAAATTATTGTCATTAAATTTGCAAAGTTTACAAGTAAACAATCAGATACAATTTTTCTTATCGGAATATAAAGTCTAAAGAGAGTTGGAATTCTGATGTGAGGCTACATTGAGGTAATATCTATAACCAAGTTGGCATCATTTTGTGAAAATTAAAACCGAACTTAAGCCAAGAATATAGCCTAGTCATATCTAATCCTAAATACACGATTTGTTGACTCTGATCCACTAATCAATCAAGTAGACTAATCGGGATAGTTTTTACATGTTTTAAGTTTTTCAGCATTTAAATCGATCTAGTTGTCTGTTGTTTATTATTTGTAATGTAGTTAATAAGGGCTACTTCGCCTGAATTCACCACGAGAGGCGCTGATATAGGGTAAGGTACATGTCACTGAAAGTTAATGTTTATTATGGCTTTTTAACGCGGGTATTTAATAATTTGTATAAAAATTAGCTCAAGAACGTTTAACACAATGATGGCAGCAAGGAAAAGTAGTAATTTACTTGCTCAGTAGGAAAATTATTGTACCTATCAGAGGTGTCTTATGTGATTAAAGTTAAGTTATATCAAGCATGAGCATGATGAAAACAACAAATGTGCATGAATATTACTTACGATTTTCTGTAGTAGGCTGCTTTGGAAACGCATAATCGTCAGGATTGAAATGTTTCTTACAAACACGCGAATGTTACGAAGGAGTAAAGTTATCCTAGCGAATCGCTACCAACCACTGTTTTAGGCGAGTTTTGTCTCTCGGAAACATAAGTCTGTCTTTTGTTTCCGAACAAAATGGAACTGCACAACACTGAGGCATAATTAAGTTTTTTTATTTACTGGTGTACGAAATAATAATAATAAAACCCTATAATTGTTCCACGCCTAACAATGACTTTTGACAGCTACCTTACTCGCCAGTAGCGTCAACTGGTGCTGAGCAACATTAGACTTATTTGCTCTTTCATATTTGAGATATGGCCTATATGCGATATAAATTTCTACTGTATTTGCTTAGAAAAGCAACATTTACGTCATTGCGTGATGGGGGATTGTACCCCAGAGCACTGTCTTGGCGTCCACACTGGACACGCATGAATAAATCATTTCCTTTGAGCATGTCAAAAAAACGGGCAAGCTGTGGCTCACATTCGCATGTGTTCGTTGCGCTGGTGCGCGCGTGCCTTTACACACAAAGCGAGCATCCTGAGTAAGACGTCCACATTTGGACGTGCATGTATGCTCAGTGTATGCATGCTCATATGTGTACGTGCCTTACGTATATGAATTTTTGCATAGGTATGTCTTTTTCCTATGTGAATAGTCTGGTTTGAATTAATTGTCTAACATTTGTCGAATATATTTTTATTAGAATCCTTGCTGCTAATTTCTTAAATCATTGACCTATTTTTATCATATTTCCGTCCTTGAGATTGTTTAACTTAACCTAATCTAGTCAAAAATAATCTAACCTAGCCCAACCTAACTTAACCTAACCTCATCTAACTTAACCGAACCTAGATCTTTAGTCATTAATTGCAATGATTTTATTAATATCCAGTTGCAAGGGTGTGAAATCTCTTGAGGTCTATTCATTGTTTCCAAGTGTTTCAATCACGCAAATATTGAATATGTAAAGAAATTAGTTGAATCAAATGACAAATGAAGTAATAAAAGAATGTATGGTCGATATAATGTGTTGGCTCGTCCTCGACCACGTCTTACCACGGCCACCCTTCTATTATACCATTTGTTGCCACTATAACTCATAAAATATTTGTATAAAACAAAATTAATTCAATTCGATAACAGCTTCTCTGAACAACATAAAGGTCAGTAATGGGTAAGTTTTTACCCATTTTCACTACTAATCTCTTCATGAGCAGATTGGAAATAGAAGCAAAAGACATATTAGAATAGATATCGTACAGCAGACTTTATGCCATGTGTGTTAAAGTATTAGACATAGTACATTGAAGGAAGACTGAAATTTGGCATCGTATCGCGCAATAGCTAGATGAAAAATGAATTATCTGCTCTGCTAACGCTAGCCCCGACCAGCAACGGCTTGTCTGGTTCTGGTTTATCTTGCAACGTTGCAATTAAGAGACCCATGTCTAATATTTCAATACACATGTTGTGTACCTTACAGATTTTCATTTGTTGAGAAAAACAAGATTATGCAATTTACAAAATTGTCTGTTATTCGTTCTCCGATTGGGGCAGATCCAGCCCTGACTATTACCCAATCAGTCGCAGCCAGTCGGTGTGTTAAATGCATTAGATCTATATTTATACGTTATATATTATATCCATTCCCATGTATCAACCGCAACGTATCTACCATATCACATGCGCTAAAGCCTATCAGATATACAAGATGCATGGTTACGGGTAATTTTCTATTAATTTATTCTTTAATTGCGTTTTTAAATAAAACTGCCGTTTATGAAAGTGCACGACGACCTTCATTCAATGTCCGGAAACAATATCGTTAACAATTTTTGAGAAGTTTCTTCGAATACACGGGTTATACTATATTAAGTATTATTATAAGGATCAGTTTTTCAAAAACAAAAAAATCAGTTACCATTATCCTTTTAGAAGTAGGTACCCAGGTACCAGGATAGCTGCTGTATGCAAGCAAATACTGTTCTACGTGACGAATCAAGCCTGTGTTAAAATGTGTCGCTCAATTTTTGGCCCCCATGTACATATCTCTAAAACAGCAATTATTGTTCAATGCAAAGAAGATAAAAGTAGACAACCAATCATAGGCGACACATAAATCAGGTAATTTCCCAGTGGGTACCCTTAATTTGGGACACCCTATACATATAAATTTAAAAATGTATAAAGATAGTAATTTTCGGCTAACTGGGATGGAAATATATTTCCGTCTTTTTTCTGTCAGTTTTCGAAATTTTCAGTAATATTCGGTCAAATCAACAGCTAATTTGGATGAAACTACATTTCTCTTTTTTTTTTTTTAATTAAGACCCAATACTGAACTAGCTACTAGTGACACACTGTGCTAGTGGTGTGAATGGTTCGGGAATGTACTTTAATTAGCGCATATTTCTGTCTTGTTCAGAGGTTTTCTCTATTATGATTAAGTGGTTAAGATATTTTTCAATCATGACCATAAATATTTCAAGGTGATGTTGGACGTTAGCAGATTTGCCGCGCGATTAAGAAAAAATAGTGAAACAAAGCAAATGCATTGGCGCCTGTAATTAATTATAATTTATTAAAATATTTCCTTCAGTCCAAACCTAAATAGTAATTTATATGCTTCTGGCAGCCAAACAGTAACCGATGCAGACCAGTGATGTAACATCACATCATTTTAAACCCATCGCAGTCGTCCATCAAATTAAAATTCAAATCGTCTGATGTCAAGGGAATACTAATAATAATAATGATGAAATAAACGCAGTAAATGCGAAAAATTGGAAACTCTGTATACGTAAATGTGTATTTTTAAATTGCATGACTTTAGAGAAATTTACATCAAACCCACAATAATTATTAGACGAATTTTCAATTTTGATAATCTGTCATGACTAGAGCTGTCCGATGGCACCTGGCCGACAGAGCCGTCATATGACTCATATGTTTACATCATATCATAATACTTGAATAAGTACAGTAAATGGAAATAAATTTTAACAATAATGTTACATTTTATAAAAATTTGTATAAAACTCACCCTTTTAAGCAGATTTATGAAGTAGTTTGGTTGTCGTCATCACAAAGTGGGGAAGATCTATAGTATAATAGCATCAGGTATGTTTCTACAGCTGTCTCCGTCAGCGATGTTCGCTTTGGTGAAAAAAATATGTTTTGCATTTTGAAAATGACCATTCGACATCTACGGATGTAATACAGGCATAAGTAAAACAATCTGTGAACTCACTTAACGAAGTTGTAGATGCACCATCACAAATTTGTCTTAATTTGCTAAAATCAGGATCTTTCTGTAATACACTCTCGAATTTTTCACTAACGCGATTATTTTTTGCGTCATTTATAGCCTGTAGCAGTGTATTTACGTCGTCCACTATTTGCAGCGATTCCACTAACGACAACGAACTATTTTGCAATTTTTCTATTGCGTCGTGTAGTCCTCTATAATTGTTATTAATAGTTTTTAAATCTGTTTCAAGGGAAACGTCTTGAAAGCTTGTCTGGCTTTCCCTAATAACTGCAGCCTCGTTAGGGTTGAACTGTAGTATCACAGCTTTTATTTGTTGAAAATATTCAGCATAATAAAAAGCCGCTTTCAACCACGTTCTCCAACGTGTAAGAATCGGCTCTGGTGTTTCAGGGATACCAGGACACTGTCTGTGAAATGCCCGTAGCAGTTTAGGAGATTTGAGAAAAACTTTTTTGTATTTGCTATTAATACATCTACCTCTGGAAAACATTTTCGAATCGTTTCTGCCACAAGATGTAACGCATGCACTTTACACGTAACATGTAAAAACCTACAATTGTCTCTTTGAAAAGAACGGCCTACCATACGCATTGTCGCAGCACCATCAGTCACAAACATCAATACTTGACTTGCTGAAAGGTCAAATTTTTCGAATGTCTCCAACACCCCGCAATTATTTCGCCAGTACACGCAGTTAGTCTTTTACTAGCTAGTAAAAGTGGAAATGTTAGTTTAAGAGGGCCCAGTACACGTACTATAATATTTAAAATAGAATTTTTTTTACAATCTGTCGTCTCGTCAATACATAACCAGAGCCGTGTATTTTTTAATCCACATTTAATCCTATTTACAATGTCTTCACGAACAGCTGGAATATATCTACGTAACGATGTACGACTTGGTAAGTTCACCTGGGGATTGTATTTATTCCAAAACTTCCGAAATGGTTGTTTATCCAGTATGTGTAGCGGAATATTACAGGCTATTAACATTAACAATAAATCAAACATAAACTGAGTTGTCAAAGGCATGCCATTTTTTTTATTTTGATGTTGCACGGTGTTGATATGACGACGACAATCTGTTTTGTGCCAGCACATTAAGTCTTGATTACAAACTTTATAAATTATTTTGCATCCGTCATAGAATAAATCCGGAATTTCACAGATAAATTTATTCACTGTGTCCGCGTACGGTCGTTTTTTACCCTTTGGCGCGTTTGACATTATGTATAATTTATAGGTACAACCTCACGCATCAACCTTTCAAATAAGACTGCAGCGTAAATCACTTCTAAATCGGCACGTGTGACGCCATCGCAAGACCGTGGCTGTACTCCAGCCACCTCGGACAGCTCTAGTCATGACACGACAGAAGGATATGGCATCTTCAATTAAATGATATATCTATCAACATAGTAACAACTGAAATGGAATGGGTAAATTAACATTTTCTTAGCAATTATATAGGACCACATAGTCCAATGACAGCCAGAATCTCCGGATCCAACACCGCTCAATTTTGATTTTGGGATATTATCAAGAATAAACTATTTCAATTTCGTCCTAGCAGTGTAAAAGAATTAGATATATGCTATTCAGGCACAGGGTTATTCATTATAAATTACCCACCCCTTATCATGGTTATTACTGCCTATAGAAAAAAAAGTTTTAAATAAAAGTTGTGTGGTTATGACTCAATTTTGTTAAAATCAAAAGTACAGTAGCGTGCAGATTTCATGGGATACAAAAAATAATATATTTTTTAAATGGTATATTATTAAATATTTGGAATGATCCTTTGTTCCTGATTTCAAAAAATATACCAAATGTTACCTCTACCATATACCGTTTTAGAGTTATTAAACGTCGAATATCATATTTAAACTAGTTACTGTAAATATGGAAAAGTTACCATTATTAAAGTGAGCTATAAAAATGACAACTATTATGTTTGATAAGTGATATTTCTTTAATGAGATAATGGTTTACAGTGAGGAAGAAAAAGTCCAAATATTTACTTGTTATATACAAAATAACAAAAATAAATGTGCAGAAAAAAGAGCATATAGGGTGTTGTATCCAAATCGTCCAACATCATCAGAAAATACGTTCAAAAATATTTACCGAAAGGTGAATAATACCTCCAGTTTTTGCAGAAAAAAGAGTGTAGTTCAAGCAAACCAGGAAGAACAGCTAGATATACTGCTTCATTTCAAAGGGAAGCCTATCCATATTTATTCGCAAATAGACTTTTTTGAAATATTGTATTATTTTTTAGAAAATTCTGAATGTAGTATAAATAATGCAGTCGATCAATTAGGTAACAATTATTCCAAAATTCAACGTACGTTAAAAAATAACAGCTACAGACCATATAAAATTTTACCCATACAAGTTTTAACAGCGGAAAGGCTGGACTTGCTGCCAGATGATTCAAAAGTTGGATGAAGATCATGATTTTTTTACTAAAATATTATGGACTGATGAATCATCCTTTTCTACGGCAGGAGTTTTTAATAGAAGAAATCGGTCGTGGAATAAAAAGCACAACAGAAAAAGATTGGTAAAACAAATAATAAAATCAGGAAGAAAATGATATGATTTGGATGCAGGATGGGGCAACTCAGCATATTGTCCTACATGTTCGAGATCATGTGAATAATGTATTCCCAATATGGATAGGGAATAATGGGCCTATGAAATGGCCACCTAACAGTCCGGATTGGACCCCTATGGATTAATTTTTTTTGGGGATTTCTAAAAGACGTTGTTAATAATAATAACAATATTATTATTCAAGTTATTAAAGACAGGATTCGACTTGAAATAAACAATCTGAATGTAAATAATGAAGCCACTTCCGGTGTAATTATAAATATAAGAAGATGTTATCAATTATGCATTGACAGTAATGGTGGACACATCGAACTTCTTTTATGAGTTATCATTTATTTATATTTAAATTTCCTAAATAAATCTTTATTATCTATTTTGTATAAATATTTGGTTTTTTTCTTCCTCGCTGTAAACCATTTTGATTATTTCATTAAAGAAATGTAACTTATCAAACATAATAATTGTCATTTTCATAGCTCACTTTAATAATCTTAACTTTTCCATATTTACGGTAACTAGTTTAACTAAGATATTCGATGCTTAATAACTCAAAAACGGTATATGGTAGAGGTAACATATGGTATATTTTTGAAATCAGGAACAAAGGATCATTCCAAAAATTTAATAATCTACAGGGTATCCCATTAAAAAAATATATATAATTTTTTTTGTATCCCCTGAAATCTGCACGCTACTGTACTTTTGATAGCATTTTAACAAAATTTAGTCATAACCACAGAACTTTTATTATAACATTTTTTTCTATAGGCAATAATAACTAGAGCTGTCCGAGGTGGCTGAAGTACAGCCACGGTCTTGCGATGGCGTCACACGTGCCGATTTAGAAGTGATTTTCGCTGCAGTCTTATTTGAAAGGTTACTGCGTGAGGTTGTACCTATAAATTATACATAATATCAAACGCGCCAAAGGGTAAAAAACGACCGTACGCGGACACTGAATAAATTTATCGGTGAATTTCCGGATTTATTCTATGACGGATGTAAAATAATTTGTAAAGTTTGTAATCAAGACTTAATGCGCTGGCACAAAACAGATTGTCGTCGTCAAAAACACCGTGCAACATCAAAATAAAAGAAATGGCATGCCTTTGACAACTTAGTTTATGTTTGATTTATTGTTAATGTTAATAGCCTGTAATATTCCGCTACACATACTGGATAAACAACCATTTCGGAAGTTTTGGAATAAATACAATCCCCAGGTGAACTTACCAAGTCGTACATCGTTACGTAGATATATTCCAGCTGTTCGTGAAGACATTGTAAATAGGATTAAATGTGGATTAAAAAATACACGGTTCTGGTTATGTATTGACGAGACGACAAATTGTAAAAAAAATTCTATTTTAAATATTATAGTACGTGTACTGGGCCCTCTTAAACTAACATTTCCACTTTTACTAGCTAGTAAAAGACTAACTGCGTGTACTGGCGAAATAATTACGGGGTGTTGGAGACATTCGAAAAATTTGAACTTTCAACAAGTCAAGTATTGATGTTTGTGACTGATGGTGCTGCGACAATGCGCATGGTAGGCCGTTCTTTTCAATGAGACAATTGTAGGTTTTTACATGTTACGTGTAAAGTGCATGCGTTACATCTTGTGGCAGAAACGATTCGAAAATGTTTTCCAGAGGTAGATGTATTAATAGCAAATACAAAAAAGTTTTTCTCAAATCTCCTAAACGGCTACGGGCATTTCACAGACAGTGTCCTGGTATCCCTGAACCACCAGAGCCGATTCTTACAGGTTGGAGAACGTGGTTGAAAGCGGCTTTTTATTATGCTGAATATTTTCAACAAATAAAAGCTGTGATACTACAGTTCAACCCTAACGAGGCTGCAGCTATTAGGGAAAGCCAGACAAGCTTTCAAGACGTTTCCCTTGAAATAGATTTAAAAACTATTAATAACAATTATAGAGGACTACACGACGCAATAGAAAAATTGCAAAATAGTTCGTTGTCGTTAGTGGAATCGCTACAAATAGTGGACGACGTAAATACACAGCTACAGGCTATAAATGACGCAAAAAATAATCGCGTTAGTGAAAAATTCGAGAGTGTATTACAGAAAGATCCTGATTTTAGCAAATTAAGACAAATTTGTGATGGTGCATCTACAACTTCGTTAAGTGAGTTCACAGATTGTTTTACTTATGCCTGTATTACATCCGTAGATGTCGGATGGTCATTTTCAAAATGCAAAACATATTTTTTCACCAAAGCGAACATCGCTGACGGAGACAGCTGTAGAAACATACCTGATGCTATTATACTATAGATCTTCCCCACTTTGTGATGACGACAACCAAACTACTTCATAAATCTGCTTAAAAGGGTGAGTTTTATACAAATTTTTATAAAATGTAACATTATTGTTAAAATTTATTTCCATTTACTGTACTTATTCAAGTATTATGATATGATGTAAACATATGAGTCATATGACGGCTCTGTCGGCCAGGTGACCTCGGACAGCTCTAATAATAACGATGATAAGGGGTGGGTAATTTACAATGAATAACCCTGTACATGTTACAAAAAATATATTGTTTTGTCCGCCAGTGTTATTATTCCGTAGTTTTTAAAAACCGGCTGAAGTTTTTTCTACACATTTTTAATCTTGTTTTTACATAACGAATCAATAAATTGCTGTTAAGATATAAAAATGCAAAATTAAAATAAACGTTGTTTTTTGAATGTTGTTTTCATATTTTACCCGGGCGTTTTTCATGAAGATAATAATTGGTGAATCGTTTTTGTAATAAAAACAGTTACAGGTACTACAGGTAGATAGATATATTAATCCAAGGTTGTTCGAAAGGCCTTGAACTTTCTAGAGGTGCAATGTGCAGTTTCGCATTTTATTATTTATTACAAGCCTTGTTTCTACTATTAAATAAGATTTACATAACTGGCATAAGCACCGGTGCGCATTTTTAACAATTTCTTTGTTTTACCATTACTGGTTTTGCGTCGTTCGATTTTATCTACTCTTCGGATCTTTTGCGTTGTTTCATTCGTTGTTGCGATGTGATGGTTAGAAAAACCCAGGTGAGACCATAATGTATTATTAATAATGTGAACTGTTTGTTTGTATAATAATTAAATCGAAATAATTAAATTGACGATCTACATATGAATAACTTTGACAGTTAGACAAATGATTCCAGTCTAGTACAAGGTAAAAATAATTTATAGCTTTTCATAATTTGACGGGAATCAATGCTGCCTATCGTTCCAACTTTTTTTGTGGAGGCACGTCCTTTGTTATATTGTCAACTAATTTTTAAACTTTTTTTTTGGTTTTGGTTTACGATAATCCAAGCAAAACAATTATTATACCATTCAACAAAAGAAGGAAGCTTTCCCCTAATAACCCCAAAAATGAATGGTGTACAAATTGACTCCTCTGATGAGGTGAAATATCTAGGTGTAATCCTAGACCAAAGACTCATCCCGAACAAATACAAGCGACAGCAGACGCATGCAAGAACAGAATCACCAATGCCAACAATAATTACCTTTGCACGCCTACAATGGTAAAAAACATCGAAACAAGCCCAAACTGCATTATCGATGAATTATCTATATCAAAGAAGCGAACCCATCAAATGCAAAATCAAGAAGAACAATATCCATACCATTGTCTGGAAACAATTGCTCATGGCATGTTGCTATCACGTGCAATGGTATCAGAGAAGATGTCCTACTCGTCGTCACAGGAATCATTCATATATCACAACACTGTATCATTAAAATCAAAATGAACATTTTGGCTCCAAAACGAGTCCACAGCATCTCTGTTGTAGTCAACTATGCGAGGTCAGTTCCAATACCAGGGAACATAACATTCGAACATCAACTTCACGAAGATATACAAGAAGAGCCGGTCTTTAAATCTTCCGATAAATTGGACGATAGATTAGCCGATCTAACCATAAAGGAAAAAACTGGCAGAAGCAGCTTTACGAGACAAAGTGGCACTCAATACACCATTCTCTCATCACTAGTAGTGCCACCACTACCATCATCATATTCATACTAATTCTTTTGTTGGGATTCGCCCGTCTCCTACTGCAACATAAATGCAGACAGCAGCAATGGGTACCCCCAAATCCCCAACCTGAGATGATTGAGCTTCAGCCGTTACGGTGAAGAAGAATCAAGGGATAGGACTCCTATTGGGAGACGCCAGAATGTTTAATCCCTTAAACATTCATTTTTTTTCTTCATATTATTTCTAGCATATTTCGTTAATTTTTTTTTTCGCGGTAAATCTCAAGTAAAAACTGTCACAATCTGATTTTTTGTACATGTAGGTTAGTTTTATACAGGGAGAACGCCAACTTATCTGTGTAATTTTAGGAGGGGGTTTCTGTTGATATTAGTAACACGAATTGTGAAAAAAATAAATAAAAAAGAAAGTTGAAAAAACTGACCTACCTTACCTAAAATACTGTTAAACTTGTGTGGATCGCTGCATTGCTCATCTGACCCACTCATGACGCGAACATGATTTGTTTATCTAATTGTAAGTTAGATTGTAAATTGCAAAGATACAAAAAAACGACCGCACAAACGGTGCCGACTTTCATGTACGTCGAGATCAGCGGTCGGCGCGTTTGAAGGAATTATGTTACAAAAATGCCACCAGAGACAAAGTGGCAAAAAGTGGTGAACCAATTATTGTAAAAAAACAAGGTTAATATCGTAGTCACCCAACCTATCTTAATTTCTTTTCGGTTGAGGTAGGTCAGTTAATAGGATCTCAAAATGTTGGAGTAATTTTATTTTTTTTCGGAAACTATCGCACAGATTTTTTATTTTTTTATGTGAACTTACCATTAAGGGATCTATCGTCCCTTAAATTTAATAAAATAGGTTAGAACTCACCCTGTATAGTAGTAGTAGTATTGTTCGTTAAACTTTGCACTGTTTTTTCTGTCAACATGCTATTCAGAAAACTGTAAGGTTAGCTGTGAACTATCTAAATTGTGATATAATCTTAATGATTATGGTTATGTAAAAGATATTAAAGATTTCATACACATTTAATTACAGTAATAATGAAATGATTATAGGTTTATTGCACATATTTGAAGCATCATTTAAATTGTTCGTAGATGTTGATAGAATTGCCGGTAATTATTACGTCTCTGCGGACAGAGCCAGTTTTTGCTTGGTTTTCTCAGAATGTTTATAAAAACATATAGATAGATAATTAAAATAATAATTTAATATCAGTCGCAAATGACGATGAAGATCCTTCGTTATAAAAATTTGAGATTTTAAAACAAATATTGCAATTAAAATAAACTCCATTTTTTGTTACCCTTGCAAAAATAAGCTAGGTATGGTACCGCTGTACAGTGAATTCAAATACAAAACAAATTTATTGTATATTAAAATAGTGTACCAATTTTCTCTACCAGTTCCTACGCCCGGAGCCTGCCAAACGTCACGCAATGGATGACATTTTTTCGTCCTGTGATGCCTCCTCATGGGGCTACTGTTGGTGAAAACTGTATGCTTATGCATAACAATTGACGTCTTCATATGGCTAGGAAGATAAGAGAGTTTCTGGCAGCCAATCAAGTCTCAGTTTTACGATGGCCTGCTCGGTCACCTGATTTTAATCCGATAGCGCATGCATGGGACATGCAAGTGACATTCTAATTTTCAAAACCGACAACAACTTTTTGAGACTTTAACTGATGGTTGGGCTGACATTTCACAAGAAGAGTTGGATAATTTAATTCTAAGTATCGATAGGTGGATGCGCGCGGTAGTAAACGCTAGAGGAGGCACACCCGTTATTAAAAATACAGTTCCTTTAAATGTTATAGAAATTCTAGTTTATATCTTATATCATTAATGATAATGAATTTAAAGATCTTCCACAGTTGTACTCGAGATACCTACATATCGATTTTCCGAATGCGATATATGCAAATATCCTTTCCTTAGTGTCGACCTAATCGTGTACAATTTGTGTTGAAAACGTCCTTATCTAAATAGCAGATTGATGTGTCTGGACCACGAATTTCTTAATATAATCTGGATTTATGATTCAATAATAATAAAATGTCCCCTACATGTAAGCTGCCATACTGTGGACAATTTATATTAGCTACATATTATCCAATTATAGAAGGTTATGAATAAAGCTGCAAATCGTTTCTGTGTATCATGGTCGTAGAGTACAGATGTACTTACTGCCGCCGGCATTCACCTTGACCGCGAAACTCTTTCTCCAGTCCAGTCAATTATTAGCTTTCGAGTTGTGTACACGATAAGTCACTTGGGCGTATTGCATATTGTTTTTGTGTTTTTATTTTATTTGTTGTACTGTATTGTTGATATTAATTTAATAATAAAGCATGGCAGACGTACGCAGGGGTAGAAAACGGCCATTTCCTGACAAAGTGAATAAATTCATAGGTGAATTCCCGGATTTATTCTATGATGGTGTTAAAATAATTTGTAAAGTGTGCGAGCAAGATTTGATGTGCTGGGATAAGCGTGATTGTGGACTTCACGTAAATAGTGTACATCATAAAATTAAAAAAAATAGCGTGCCTTCGACAACACAGTTTATGTTTGATTTACTATTAATGCTGATTACCTGTGAAGTTCCGCTGCACATACTCGATAAACAACTATTTCGCGAGTTCTGGAATAAATACAATGCCCAGGTGAAGCTACCAAGTCGCACAACGTTATGTAACTATCTACCAACTGTACACGTAGACATGGTAAATAAGATGAAATTTGAATTAAAAAATACACGGCTGTGGTAATCTGTTGATGAGACAACAAATTGTAAAAAAATTCTATTTTAAATGTTATAGTACGAGTACTGGACCTTCTTAAACCGACAGTTCCACCGTTGCTAGCTAGCAAAAGACTAAGTCAGTGTACTAGCGAAACAATTACCAGGGTAGTGCTGGAGACGTTAGAAAAATTTGAATTGTCAAAAAGTCAAGTGTTGATGTTTGTGACTGATGGCGCCGTGACAATGCGTTCGGTAGGCCGTTCTTTGCAAGAACAAAGTTTTACGTTTATACATGTTAAGTGCAAAATGCATGCTTTACATCTTGTGGCAGAAACTATTCGAAAATGTTTTCCAGAGGTGGATGCATTAATAGCAAGTACAAAAAAAGTGTTTCTTAAATCTTCTAAACTTGAGCCCTACGGGCTCTTGTGTCTATTGCTAAGCAACAGGTTTTCGAAAAACTGTCGAATTATTTTCAATTTATTCCCACTCTTTTGTGATTTCTACTGATTATTGGCAACTAGCAGGCAGATAAGTTGTGTTATTATCACAGTCGTGTATTACAAATTAGTTAGACACTATATGAAGAAAAAGATATTTCACATTTGAGAAGAGAAAAACTCGATTTAAAAATGTTTTACTATGAAAAATTACAAAACTATCCAGCTTTTAAAGAAAACCTATTGGTGTTTGAATACTACCAGACTTTAGAACTTTTTCTTTTTCTTTTTTTTTCTGGTGGAACTTTCGCAACCAGGAACCAAACAATGTATTTTTAATTGAGCACACAGAGAAGTTCTACACTAAACAGTAACCACAGAATGCCACTCAAAAACTAATAAATACAGAACAAATCTAATAAAACTGACAAATCAGGCAAAAAGTACAATAAATTAATAAATCCAGTCACAGCACATCACATAAACAAATCGTCCAAGATGACAATTGACAAATCGAAACCCAGTGTAATTAACGCAAAATCACTAATTTTTAGCAATAATAAATTAAAATGTAACTAGATTGCTCACAGTATGGCGGCTCCCTACACAGGGACACTTTTTCAAGGTCGAGCCATATCAAATAAAGATCCAGATTATATTGAGAAATTCGTGGTCTGGACCCTCCTTCACCTACATATGTCGCAACAATTTCTGTATTTGTCAGTTTCATAATTGCTATACTACTGCAGTAAATAATGCTTTAGAATAAAATTCACGTAACCGGTAATTTATATAAGCATTAAAATTGATCAGAATTATTGAAAGTTGGTAGAAACAAGAAATAGTGAACTACAGGTCGATACGGTACATGTAAAGATTACGTGCCTAGAAAATTCCTTTGTGTGGTTGTCAAATAACCTGATTAAATATTTTTATGAAATTTGTAAAGCACTGGTGATCGGCGAAAGCTAAATATTGGTTGTATGTAGTTAGTGTCGAAAGAGCAGGTGGCCGTATTTTGTTGTGTAATCGTGGTAAATGTGCGCTGTGGCTCATACATGAGTTGCACCGTACACCATTGGCGCGCAGAGCATACCCGTTTTAATCGTTTATTAATTAAACTGCTAGGAGAATTTTAGTTATAGTTGTAATAAATGAGATAACTTGGCGCATAGCTTTGTGTCCTCCCTAGAAACCTTATAAAAATTGGTGGATTGTATGTACAATCATGATCATAATGAAACGAACGTCCATAACAGAGACAACCGAGACGCGCAAGTACGTGCTAAAATTTAATCCGCAGTATTAAATTGGTCGATTGTAATGGAAGGTGAAAGTAGATGGCGCAAGAAGCAAACGCCCGCGAAAATTCAAAACCCCCTTTTTTATTATTTTATTGATATTATTTATAAGCTTTATTTCTGTAGCAGTTGGTGATCGTTTGTGGACCAGAAGTAGTCGATTAGTTGTTTTTAAATACTTCTATTCGCTGGAAGTTAAAAACTAACCGAGTGACTATCTCTGATGATCCACAAACGATCACCAACTGCTGCAGAACCAAAGCTATTTTAAAGTTAGAATACAAAACTAGAAGTCAATTAATTTTTATGTTAAACTAATCAAAAGGTTAATTGTAACCTTGTTGAACCGCTTAACATAAGATTTAAAAAGAAATATGTTTTTGTATTGGATAATTAACATAACACTCAAAACACAAGTAGGTAGGTAATAATATTTTGCAAATTTAGGACATTTTGTCAATATATTACAGAAAATATCAAGAAAGCATGATAGTTATTTATGTAACAAGACCGGAAAGTGATTCTTAACAGGGCGAGCTGGCAATTTCCATTGCAAAAGCCCTGGCGAGTCCAGTAAAGTCACTTTCTGGGTGTGTTGTGTACAATGCTTTTTCTGCAATGGTTCCTGCTAGTCTCAAAAAACTTTTTAACTTTAATAAAATATAAAATCAACTGACAGACATCAGACACTTACTTTCAAGGAAGACTGGAATAATCATTTTTAATTGTTATCGGATACTTTTTGTCAACAGAAAATGACATAAGGAATCGGTAAAAACTTTACAAATCCTTATGTCACTTTGCCGGGCTAGACCTGTAAATATGTATTTTCCACTCAAAAAATTGATCACAGTTAAATTTCTAGAAGGTTGCAGAAAAAGAATATTATTTAATGATTATAATTAAATTTAAAATATTTATTAGGCTTGACTTGCAGAGACTACCATAAAATGTTATTAAGTGCTAGATAAAAAAATCATGTATTGTGTGGCACGCAACGTGGCTCTATAAAAATTAAGGTTCTAATTATGCGAAAGAATCTTCAGTTTTCTCTTTGTCTCACGAGCACCATTTTTTTATGATTCTTTTATTCATTTTGCCTCACGAGCATCTTTTTTATTTTGCTAGCTGCCTTCACTATGCTAGGAAATTTCTCCGCCAACTCATAAGGTATATTCTTTGAAGTTGAGGCCTCGCTTGAGGCTAGATCTGAAGTAAAATGAGATAGATATTAGCGACCATGTTTATTGGTTCAAATCTATATTTCTTTATTTTGAATAAATTAAATAACAGTAAAAAGTCTGCGCTAATTCTACCAAGCTAATTAGTAACAACTATGGATTGATATCTAAGGACCCCTCACCACCAACATTTTGTAGAACACATATTACCTGCTTGCACTTGGTATGTTGCCAACTGACGACATGGAGAAAGTGTGGGGACTGCATTGCGGGTCAACCTATGACTACTTAGGTCGACATAACTCTCAACAGTAAAATGACGGGAGCATATCCTATAATTTTGAAGAGTTTCTTCAGTGTAATGTATACCCATATTCTCTTGCCAAATTTTTGACCTGTAAAACATAAAAAATTGTGCTATTAGAAGTGTTGTTAATTTAGTGCAGGCCTTAATTTACCTTTTCCAACCTTGAAGGAAAATAATGAAGTTTTGCTACATCGTCCTCCGAAGAGCCACACACATAACACAATCTAATTCGTGACTCTGTGGCCATCTCAAACAAAAAATAACCTACAACCAATTTCAAAGTTTGGGCGCCTAACAGCATTTAGTTCAGAGCAGATTTGATTAGACGGAGGTTCTCATCTTGACATTATTTATGTGTCAACAACAACCATCTTACAACTCCTATATCAGCTCAGTAAACCTGTGAAGTTACAGACATCCTGAAGAATTCTAAAATACAGCTGAAATGTGAATTCTTAATACAAAGTATATAAATCTTCTGCAAAACATTATTTTAAGTTAACAGATGTATGGAAAACTGCTACAGACGTAATTACAAAGATACTTCTCCAAGAAGCTTATTAAACTAATTTAGTTAGAAGTCTTGTTCATAGATTAGTATAGATGGTTGGTAGTTATCTTTATACTATTATTAAATGTATGATTTCTGTAGATTAATATAGATGGCTGGTAGTTATCTTTATACTGTTATTAAATATATGATTTCTGTAGTACTTATACATATCGCATTATTGATATATTATTTAGATTCAGTAATACTTCTTTATGTAACTTCGTTTAGTATTTGTCAACACTTTTATAAATACTCTAGACAAATATCTTTTTCACTCCTAAAGTAACATGTTTTATGTAGGTATAGCGTACATCTACTTTTCTATAGTCGCGACCAACTTTGTGTAAGAAACAGACATGTACTTACTGTCATCGCCATTGTGAGGCTGACAAAAATAAAGTGAATAAAAATGTGAATTTAGGAGATTCTGGTCAATCTAATTATGTTACTTGTAGTTTAAAACCACTAATAAAGTAATCACTTGTATGTTGACAAGTTAAATCACTCAAATTTGTGTATCCAAGAAAAAAGATTGAATTTTTTTTCTAAAAACTCATCATTTTTGGGGCGCGCTTGTTTTAACGGCCTACAATGTCCATATTTTACCATGAACTGGTCTGCGTTGATAAATTTTGATACCACAATGCTCCTAAAATCTATTGAAATATCACAATATTAAAAGAAGTAAAGTGTGAAAGGCTGCGACACTTGAATAAATATTATATCACGTTGCGAAGTGCATGAGAATTAAAACCATGCCGTCGGCAGCTCCAGGCAGCGAACAGATTATCAAGAAATACATTGCATAGTTTATACACATGAATTGTAACTGCTACAGAACATATGTAAGATGTTGTTTGTGGCTGGCATTCGTACTTCTCAGTGAAGTTGATAGTCTTCACATAAGACGTTTTACTTCTTTAAGAAACCTCTTTAGCATTTCTTGTAGAGTTTTTCGGTTTATTGGGAGTCAATGTTATTTTGGGGAAATACAGTTAACAAACAAAAGCTTCTAAGATAGCCCTGACATCTGTAGTAAGAGAGTTTAGTCTCCAAACTGCTTTTAATGACTTAATATGTACAAAATTGAATGTCTTCCACCACTGTCACATCAACTCCTGAAAGGTGTATAATTCAGGGAGTGCAGAGGTTTTTAGTGGTCAGGCTAAAACCATAACATCAGTATCAGGTGAAAACACATTATGAGTGTTTTTGATTTCTCTCTATGCTAAGTACGCATCATGTAGTACGAACTTCGCCTCTGCCTCCTCCTGGGCACTTGAAAGACTCGATACATCAGCACTATGTGATGATGCTACTTTATCCTTCCAATTGACCACAACATGTAGGTACGGTAGAATTATCTTCATTATTTTCTTGGTCAGGTATTTTTTGCAGTTATTCTAACAATAGTAAAGCAGGTAATTTCAACTACTAATGTTTTCACGGAAACCAATGACGTAAATTTTTTGAGATCCTGCATAAAAATACGTAATGGATTTTTTGTGTAGAATTGAAGGTGAAACATTGTGTTGTATAAAATATTTTTTCATAAAAAGGACGGAATGGAAATTTTTTTTTGCGATGGCGTCCATTTTGTTCACGTGCAACATCCAAACACACCATTTTCTAGGGTGCTATCAACGAAATTATGTTTTTTCAAGATCAGACAAAGATATTGAAACGTCTCCCACACGTGCATCATCAAGGAGCCCACGAATATACATTTGGCAGGGGACTAGTATACATATAATAACCAGAAAAAAATTGTATTATTTATGGAATATTAATACAGTTAATTTTTTACATTTTACAATTTTAAATCTCATTAATTAACTCCTTGAGAGTGCTAATCAGAGAGCTTTTCTGTTTGCTAAGTGTAGAATAATCGTTGTTAAATTTGGGTAACATTCAGCAATACTAGTTTTACAGTAGAACTTGAATTATTTGCTGGGTCACATATGTCGATCCAATTTGACAAACTGGAGCTGTGATTTACGGCTGAAAATGCTAGCAGAAGCCTCAATTTGCCGCAGATGATCGGAATCGACAAAGAGATAAAGGATTATTTAGCATTTTGCACATTGTCAATTGCCTGGTGCAAATCGAGTTGTAGTTAGTGACTAACAACAAGCTAATTGTGATATTGGTTCCAAGATACACGACATATCATCAAGATTTTGCGTTTTTATAAAAATAACTTTAATCTTGTTTACATCAAAAAGGAAAATAAAGATTTAGTTACACACAAAAGTAATTAAGAGAAAAATTAACGACTCTTGACTGTAGCGGCGATTTTATCATAAATAATCTAGCAAATGTAAAAACTATTTTTAAGGTATAGATAACTTATCTTCCTGGCGTGACTTTTTATTGCAAAAAGAAGAATCTAGTAAATTTTAATTTCGTTTATTTACTTTTTAAAAGTTATTGACAAAGAAGACTAAATTAGCAGCTGTATACCATAAAAGTAGTATTATTACTTCACTTTATGTATTTTGCGACAGGAAATTAAAAAAATATATCGACTACCAATTTGATATTGATAATACAGAACACAAAATAGTTTATGTCTTTTTAATGTGACTGTAAGGATATTTGTTTCTTCAAAACTGTGTAGAAATATTGGAGTTAAGACGGCGTAGAAGACTGGCAAATATCATCTGGATGTACGATTGTTTCACAATGTATGTAGCGAAAACTATTTAATTCCTAAATTTAACGGTCTGCAACTCTGTATCCGTTGAAGGAAGTAATTACCAGATTTTCTAAATTGTGTATTCAATGTGCTAAACCTTTACTAATTGCACTGGTATATTTACCATACTAAGAGTCCCCTAATCATAAACTTATAATTTTTGAGGAGTTTTACTGTCTTCATCGATTAAGAGGATGAATGTACCGTTTATTGGTATACAACGTTCCCATGTCATTTATATATAACAAAAATGAACTGGTCGCAGAACATACCCCTGAGGCAGACCTTTTTTGGTACTAGAAAAACGAACTTTTTTGTTTGAACATCTTTCTAGCAATTCGCGTACGAACAGAAAGCCAGTTATATATTACTTACAACACAGTGTTGTAGGACGTAAAACTTCAAGCACAAATTATGACTTGACCTATGGTATTTAGATCGTTGGGTGTGCATTTTTTAAAGAAATTGTACATTATAGAAAATTTTTGAACATCTTGTATAAAAGGTAATAATGATTTATTGACATTCTCAATAATATTAGACTGAATTTAAATTGTATTATTATAAATAAATTTGATAAATTACCTGTAATATTTACATGACAACAAAAGAAAAACGCTGTTAATGATTTATGTCAACTCTGAGCGAATTATCGCTTTAATAATCTCAGGCTAGGCTTCATTTTTTTTATAATGCAAACAAGGATGTCATTTGTTGTCGACAAGTATATCCCAAAACGCAATACCTTAATCTAATTTAGTTTTAAATAACAAACGATACTGTCAACTTGATTTATTTATTTACATTTATTACCTTTCGAGGTCCTAACGAAAACGGGTATTTTTTCTGAAATAATTTATTTTGCATGGAAATTTTTACAAGATTGTTAAATAATTTAAAAAGAGAAATACAATTTGTGGAAAGGCAACAAATAAATATGGTAGAGTCCACGACAGCTTTAAAGTCTTCTAGAAACTACTTCTGTTTTCACTGAAAGGTTAAATAATTTAAAACAGGTTTTCTATTTTAAATTATTTTTTACCCTTTGGGATTTCAAAATTCGTTAGTCGTCAAAATGTTGTACTGTACGGGATGGCTGTACGAGGTGAAATGTAAAAGTTACCCTTATAATAATTTTTCGTTATTTTAATCTACAGAATAGTCTGCACTTTTGTTAAATAATAGAACAATTTTTGTCAACGTAAACATTAAAAAAATCAATAATAAATAATTTTGCACGCACGCAGTTAAATGTAGAAGGTCAACGTTTAAAAAGAGCTCCTGAAATTTGCCGTTTTGATTAAAAAAATTTGTTGTTTAACACGCCTCTGACTACTTAACTGTTAATATTGTCAAAAAAATAATTATCAATAGCCTTATAGAGTGTAATTTCAGGATTCTAAACATTGTTTTATTTTTTAATTACGATGAGTCCGTCTCCGTAATTAGTTATCAATTTCTTTATGAGCGCTTGCACGATATCTTATAAGGTATCGGCGCGTGCATCCTTACATTTAGTAGTATAACTTATTTATTATTAGTCATAAAATTATAAATCCTACACCGTTTTCTCCAAAAAGGATAAAGTAAGAGTACAACATTTTGATTTGGACTTTCGTTTTGGAGATAATACGAGGGAAATGCAAAATAGAACGCAAATTGTAAGAATGTCGAGGGAAGTGCAGAGCAATACTTGTGACATTAGACAAGGTGTTCCTCATGGCTCAATTTTGGGACCCTCTTATATATATTATTTGCCAATGACCTAATTAGTTTCTTAGAGAAAATTCCAAACGTTCATGTGGTCTGTTATGCCGACGATACCAACATTTTAGTTATAGAGAACGATTTAACTGAAGCTAAAGTGACAACGGAAATAGTTTATGAAAGAATAATATGCTGGGCCCAAAAATACAACCTAAATTTAAACAAGAGTAAGACTATCTCAACTCAATTTTCATTAAATAGTAATTCTGAGATTTTAACACTTTTTGGCACCGATTACGTTACAGAAACTTGTGATTCTAATAAACTATTATGTGTTACTTTTGATAGTCGTATGCAATGGACTCAGCACATTGACAATTTATGTATTAAATTAAGGACACGTTGCTATGTCCTAAAATTTATGTCTAAGCACTGTAGTCAGGAGGTCCTCATGACTCTCTATTATGCCGGTTTTCACACTCATCTGAGGTAAGGAATTGTGAACTGAGGTAATAGTAGTAATGTTAATAGTTTTTATATTACATAAATATGCAGTTCGAATCTTAGCAAATTTGAATTACAGAGAGATTTGTCGAAATACCTTTAAAAACTTAAAAATGCTAACAGTTCCTTGCTTGTATATTTTTGAGGTATGTTCATATATTTTCAAACATAATAGCTTTTTTTCAAGGAACCAAATATGTCATTTATACGAAACCAGAGCCAAAGGTATATTACGTCCTGATCTCCACAGAACTAATATGTGCCAGAAAAGTTTTCTTTATCAAGGATGTAAATTTTATAATGCTCTAACTGAAGACCTTAAAGTTTCCGGAAGTATTCACATTTTTAAGTCAAAACTTAAAAAACTACTGCTAGAAAAAATTGTCCAAGAATTTTTCTAAATGATGTTTTTTGCGCTCTAGGCATAGTGCTATTATATCTTATAGGTCTTATAATAAATACACAATGTTTTTTCTTTTTTTTATAGCTTTACATCTTTTTAATTAAGTTAGTCCTAAATTTTTTTTTATGACGTATTCATGTTATTCATGTTATACTTTGTTGTAAACGTTTTAGGTTTTACTCTTTTAAATTGTTTATTTGACATTTTTGACACTGTTTTTGTAAGTCACTCTGTATATTTTTTTCAGTGAAGAAATAAAATTATTATAAAAAAAAATGTCTAAATTGAATAGAGCATTTTTATACGAAGGCGTAGAGGGGCCACAAGAAAAAAAATTTTTTTTTTGTTACAATTCTGAGTTGTAACTCAGAATTCTAACTTTAAAGTCAGAATTCTGACTTTGAACTCAGAATTCCGACTTTAAACTCAGAATTCTGACTTTGAACTCAGAATTCTGAGTTAAAACTCAGAATTCTGACTTTAAAGTTAGAATTTTTACTTTGAACTCAGAATTCTGACTTTAAACTCAGAATTCTGACTTTGAACTCAGAATTCTGACAACAACGGACAACAGATATGCATTGTGTTAGAGTGACGTAATTGGTAGAATTATGGCCATGGGGAGAATCGAGGGACTGACGTCGGTCGTTGGCATGAAGACTATTAAGAAGTAAGAAGTTATATGACAGAGAACTGGTGATCTTAGAAAATATAGTATAATAGATATTGTGAGGTACCGTCCGGGGCAAGACGCTATACAACACAGAACCGGATTCAACTGTATGCAATAATTACATTTTGTCATATATCCTACAACGTGTTGCAACGGCAACCAGTATCGTAACTACAATTTTTGGGCCCCTGTGCAAAACATTTAAAAAGCCCCCGCCTCCCAACAGGTTACAAAAAAAAATTACAACGAAGAGATACGCGGTGAAAGCAAAAAAAATATTATTAGACCATCTTACCATGTATGTAAAGATCGCCTCATTCGCGTACCACAATCTATCGTTCTCGCTTTAATGTAACCGTTGTAAAAGACGGCAGATGTGATTACCCGCCCTCATTTCACGTCGTGCCCCGTATGATTCCTCACTATATCCCTTTCTTATACTACACTTAGTATAGTAAAATATAGAGTGATAACTGGCAATTTTTACTTCCGTCGCCTCACGCAAAGAAAGTATTGTTCTCGTGAAAATTTCAGATGAAGTAGATTACGAAAATGAATGAAATGATTTCCGTCTGTCTGTCTGTCTGTCTGACTTTGAAGTCAGAATTCTGAGTCCCAAGTCAGAATTCTGAGTTCAAACTCAGAATTCTGAGTTTAAAGTTAGAATTCTGAGTTAAAAGTCAGAATTCTGACTGTAAAGCCAGAATTCTGAGTTAAAAGTCAGAATTCTGAGTTTAAAGTTAGGATTCTGAGTTCAAAGTCAGAATTCTAACTCTAAAGCCAGAATTATGAGTTCAAAGTCAGAATTTTAAGTTCAAAGTCAGAATTCTGACTTTAAAGTTAGAATTCTGAGGTACAACTCAGAATTGTAACAACAATTGGCCCTTCTACGCCTTCGTAGTTAAGTAGTTAGAAGCGTGCTAAACAAAAATTTGCTTGATCAAAACGGTAAATTTCAGGAGCACGCTTTAAAGGTTGACCTTCTGCATTTAACTACGTGGCATGCTTTCAGAATTGTTTCATTAATTATTTTTTAATGTTAATGTTGACAAAAATTGTATTATTATTGAACAAAAATGTAGATTCTGTAGATTAAAATATAGCAAAATATTTTAAGTGTATTTTTTACGTTTTCACTCCCTACGACATTTTGACAACCAATGAATTTTGAAGTCCCAAAGGGTAAAAAATAATTTAAAGTGGGTTTTAGCTTGTAACCTCAAAGTGCAAACAGAAATCACAATTTGATGGCTGGTGAACTCTACTAATATAACCAGCTTTTACATGAAATTCTAGGTGTACACGGCACAGGAAAAAAGCACACATTATTTAAAACGCAATTATATACGTACTATTGTTTGGAAGACGACGAATAGCATCTCATTATGCAAAATGCGAATACGGAAGGACGCACTTCGACAGATGATGTCCAAAGTGAAAGTCCTGACATTCTGCACAATTATATGAATGCTTAAAGACGTGTGACTTCCCACCGAAGCAAATTTGTTCTACAAGTAATACTATTATTTACTATTCTCTAAACATGCTGGAATGTGAGAGTATTTTATATTAAGAAGATTACACATGTAACGTTGTTATGACTGGTCTCTCAGTCCGTGTTCCACAATTAGAATAAGTTAACTTTTCTACGAGGCGCGATTTCACATCTATAAATCGATGTTAGCCTGTTTCGGATTAAGATGGGAGAGGGAACTGTTGATGCCCTAGATGTGGTTCGGACTCCACAATAAACTGTAGGGCCCCCGTCTCTCTTTCTCAACACAAAATCAAAAGATTTTCTGAAAGTTACTTCGTTGACTTTAGAAAACATTGTGGCTCGTTTTTCAATAACTGAATTTGGGCTTCTCGTTTTTGTGAAAATGGAAAAAAACGTAATTTTTAAATGAGACCCTTAACTCGGAAACCCCTAGTCCGATTCTGTTCAATTTTAATAGGTTCCATTTGATACAACTATCCCCGCTTGCAACATGCAAAAATTTTGAGTAATATTTCCTAGTTCTTAACACGATAAATTGCTCGCTTTTTTAATTTTATATTTGGATTTTGGAATAGGTCGGTACTTACTTATCCCACCACTTTACGATGCTGAGTTTCCAAGATATGCCCTAATTTTTTTACAAAGCATATATATTTTTTTAATTATTTGAATTCTTACTTGCAGGTACGGAATGGAGAACTGTGTTAGGCATCCTTTACCAGATTCCTTTCAACTTAGGCCATCTAACGCTGCCTCTGATAAGCTATTTCTTGCGAGACTGGAGATACTTCCAAGCAGCAATATCGGCTCCCTCCAGAGCTCTCGTGGCTTATTACTGGATCCTTCCGGAATCTCCAAGGTGGCAGCTCGCCGTCACAAACTTCTCGGTTAAGAAAACATTTCAAAACATTTTTTTAAATGATCATCTAGACGCTAATGTTTTCCATTTATGTAACATTAAAGAAAATTACATGAACTGTGTATTAGATTTAATGATTTTATTATAGTTGTCCGTTCTTCAAGACATATTTCTCAGAAGACTGGTAAAATACTTAGTTCATTGCGTAATAAAACAATATGCCTACAAGGTGTTCGACTCGTGTTCCTATTTTTCTCAGAAATCATCTACATATTGTCCATTTTTACATATAATTAACTTGCGTTTTATTTAATGCTAATTGCATAATTTGGTTTGAGGTCAACCTTAAAAATTCTAGAACCGATCTAACTAAATTGTAAATCTTTGATAATTCAAGCGACCACTGGACCTTTAGTGCACCAGCGCGAACATTGCGGTGTGAGCACAAGGGGGAACGCTTGTGCTAAGACGGTTAGGTTTTGAAGTCAGAAGCTCGGAGGCCTCGGCATAGATAAAATATATTTTCTATGGGCCTCGGCACCGAGTGGATGGGTTGATGTACGTGTTTATGATCGAAGTACGTTACCTTTACCTTTACGTTTGAAGACAAGACCGGTGTATCGAGACAGTTAGTGGTGTGTTTTTGTACGTTGCTTTTATGGGCACTACATTATAGATTGTGTCTGGTTGAGATGTTATGGTTAAGAAGTTACGAGGCATGTAATCTAAGAAGGCTATGTGAGATGGTAAGGTGATTTTCCTTCCAATTATTGTTAAAATAGGTACCTATTAAGTATTAACCAGCTGGCTTCGTTTTGAGTGCGAGCTGAAAATATGAAAACTAAAATTTGCATCAACAGGCTGATTTGCCCATCTATCTAGAGGTGGAGAAAGCCCCCTAGAGTTTTAATTTTGCTCCTGAACTTTGTGAGACAATGTTATGAAAAGTAACCGTTCTTTCCCCCTTTCAACGGCACTAGTGCGTGTAGTTTTTTAGACGTTTAAAAATATGTAATTCTTTTAGACTTGTATAATTACAAAAAGGAAAAAGAAAGGCGGGTGGCGCCCTACACAAACTCCTTGAGTGGATTTAAAATAGGATTTCTGTGGTTTTAGTTTTAAGTTTTTTGAAGGGTTTATTACTTGTTCCCACGCCCTGAATGAGCCTTTTTTGTATAATAAATTACGAATATATGTATTTTTTTTATCTTGTTGTTTCATTTGAGAACTGCAGTAAAGTTAATAAAAATAGCGAGGGCAAAACCCCCCGTTATAATATACCAATTAAATAAAACTGAAATAAAAACAACAAAAATTTTAATAAATGAGAATTAAAAACTTCGTTTTGAAGATGCAGGTAAAGATAATAAATTAATAAATCACGTTCTTTAAATTACTAAAATTTATAAATAAATAAATAATCACTAGGGGTCAAACCTGGAGATTGTGGTGGTGGTTTAGATAAATTAGAGGATCTATTAGACAGAAACTGTTTGATTAGATGCAAATTTTGCTGAAAACCCTATTTTCTTCTCTTGAAATCTTCAAAGATTGTGGTGACTGGGCATGGTATTTTCCAACAAATCGATATTCATTTATAGTTGAGGAAACCTATATTGTGACGGGACGTGCGGGCGGGAAATGTATAACACATGACATCTTCCGTCTTTTACACCACGAGAACGATGATTGTTGTTTGCTGGCACGCGACCAAGGCGGAGTTTAGCTTACATACTGTGATACTTCAGGGCCGCACTTTTGTTACCGAATCGTTCTAGCAGTGCTGATATATTTGTATGTATAATATCATAAGATAAATAATAATTATTTAATATCTGTTTATTTGTGTTTTTGAAAATAATTTAAGAAGGTATTTGATGTAAAAATGTTTCGACCGTGGGAAGCCTGTACGTCTGCATCTTATTGTGTTTGTGAAAATGAAAGTGATAGTTATTACAGTACAAGAAAATCAAAGTTCATTAGTGTTTTCAGTAAGAAAAAAATCTGCTACATTTGAATGAGCAAGCGAAACAAATTTGCCTTAACGTTTACAATAATCTTTTTACAATAATCTTTTGACTTGCAAATTTTTTTATGGAACATGATCTCTATTATGAGGAAAATTATAATAAAGCACAACTCTTGGATGTCCTGTAAACGAAAAATTATGAGAAGTATATTATAGATAATGTAGCGGAGAGATATGGCCACAAAATTTTGAGATTACCGCCTAATTTCTGTATTTTCAACCCGATTGAATTAATTAGGTCTAAATTGAAGAAAAATGTCAGAAATGGAAATATTTTTCCGAAATTCGATAAAAAGAATTAGGAAAGTAATTACAATTGAGGATGATTATTTAAAAATTGCCAAATTTTATATAAATAGTGGAAATAAATTTATTATAAATTTAAACGAGGATAGTAATTCATCTGAAAATGAAGAAGAGGGTAAGAGGGGCGAGGATTCAGAGATAACTGCGCGTATCTGCTTGAGCATATAGATCACTCAGTTTTACCGTAACGTATGTAGCAACCTTAACGTAATTTGAGAGAGTCTTTGAATTTCAAATTATTTTCTTCATCCTCACTCTACACAACCAGAAGCGAAATGAATAATACAGTATGGCCCGAAATAAACAGTACTGAAATTAAGTTGGCGGTGTCTCTATGCGCGCGCCGTCATACCCACGTCAACTAGTATAGACCTGTCGAGTAAACTTAAACAATTAACTAGTAAAGCTTAAGTGTTAAACATGGTGTTTAGTACAGAGGAAAAGTTTTTCTGCTGGAGCATTATTTTCGGTCATACGGAATCGGGCGACGCAATGGTGCAAGTCTGCGATACGTGTGGTCCGTACTTTATCGAAGAAAATGGTAGGCAAGTCACACTCCAATCAACAGCGGTATATACAAATTTTAACACGCTTTATCCCTGATCTACGTCGATTCTGTCGTGCACGTAATTTGGCATTTCGAGACCAAGTTTTCCAGCAGGACGGGGCAACTTGTCATACTGCTGCCGCAGTTCGTCAATTTCTTGAGGGACAAAATCATATCACGATTTACTGACTTCTTATCCTTCACATTCGCCAGACCTCACCTCTCCAGACGCATACATTTGGGGGCATGGCCAAAGATGCCGTCTTCACAAGGTCATCACAAACCACCGATGAATTAAAGGATGCCATTCGAGCCTTCCTCGCAGAACTGAGACAACCCTTATTCCGTAACATGACGACCAACTTGGAACGTCGTTATGAAGTCTGTCTTGAACGAGGAGGTGCACATTTAGAACATGTAATAAAGTGTAAATAATATGTCTTTCATAAATAAAAAAAAAAAATAAGTTCAGTACTGTTTTTTGGGCCAATTAAGTTCGGTACTGTTTATTTTGTATTTATGTAAACCTCACAGACCATTTAACCCTTTCAAGTTGATTCTCCCAAATTTTGTTTACTTTTTTTCGTTTACTTTCAACAGCATCTTTTTTCTGGGAGAATTCTAGAGGAAGCTGAATTTGTGTTAAAAGAGTGGATCAAATAATCAGCGTATTACGAAACTGTGAAATCTCCTGAGATAATGTGGCATAAAAAAATTATGTTTAATAATTTCATAGAAAATTTTTTAATATTTTATAAATATCATCATAAGTACGCAATAAATGGGAAACTAATGTTCCAGAGGAAAGTTCAAATCAAAAATCTATTAAAGCGTGTTAAATATAACTACAGTGATTAAACTTCTTTGAACTGAGATAATAATTGAAAAATGCATAACAAATGTGTGTGCGAAATGGTATTTTACCGAGAGGCACATTTTTATTTTTTGCGAACTATATATTTAAGAAAACAAAGAAAGAAAAATATATAATTTTTATATAATAAGCATAAAACAACAAAAATATAAATAGTTTTTTATACAGGGAGCTTCTAAAACTTGTTGACTATTGTTTTTTATATTGCGTGTAAATTTTATTTAAAAAAATATTAACACTACTACTACTACGATTCATAATGTTAAATTCGATGTTCCCCAAGGCTCTGTATTAGGTCCATTGCTGTATAGATATACAGATATATAAACGGACACTAGGTTTTCTGACGATATAAAATTGAAGAAGTTCAGATGAGACTAGTATGTGGTATTTAAAATTTTTATATGCATTTTCTGTCGATATAAAATATCCTCGGCCACATGTACCGACACGAAACTGCCATTTCGTAATATATGTTTCCAATAATTTAAAACAGAAAGAGCATCAAATCATTTTAAAATCATGAAATAATTAAACAGGGACTATTTATTGTAAATGACAATATGTGATTAAGGTCACAAACGATTAGAATTTTTTATCCCCACTGAATTAGCACAGCATAAGAAGATGCTGTGGTACTACTGGTACTACGTCGAACACTTTCATGCACGCTTTATTATGCTAACGAAATCGGCATCGTTTTTATTTAAGGCTGCAAATAAAGAGTACAAATACTCAGGCACGTCACAGCGGTCCGTCCTTATGCTGTGACTCAGTGGTAAAAGTGAATAACATCCGCATATTTTTGTTACAGTAAGGTAGTGGTCTTTAATTTTATATTTATTTATTTAAAGACAACTGTTTGTGAACGTCTTTGTCTTGAAGTAATAAACAACACAACAGATAAAGTTAAAAATAATATTCAAATAATAACTTTTGACTGAAGTGTTTTCGATAAATGTCGAATCTCCTTCATTTATTTGGTTGTTTTCGTTCTGGAAGATATGAAACGAAATAAACATTGTTAAATGTGGTTCACCACATTTTACGATTATTTTTATTTATTCTTTCTGTAAAAAAAAATGTTATTGTAAAATGAAAAATGTCCAGTCCTAAAATAGATCACGAAAGCAGTAACAGATTGTAGATATGAACTGTTGTCCATTTAGTAAGTGGGTGAAACCTTGAGGGATTTTACCTGTTTATTTATATAAAGTTATTTTTTAATTAGTGGGTAAGATTTCGTTTTCAAATAAAAATAACAATACAGAGTAAAATAAATTTGTTTTGAAGTACGTCATTCATTACTTACTTATTTATGGTGTAAAATAAATGTATGTCATAGATTTATTGGTAGATTCTAGGCAGTATATGGCGATCTCTGTTTAAGACATTTTTCTTAAAGATTTATAAGTCAAGCTGCAATTCGTTTCTGTGTATCATGGTCGTAGAATACAGATGTACTTACTGTCGCCGGCATTCACCTTGACCGCGAAACTCTTTCTCCAATCCAGTCTATTATTAGCTTTCGAGTTGTGTACACGTTAAGTCACTTGGGCGTATTGCATATTGTTTTTGTGTTTTCGTTTTATTTGTTGTACTGTATTGTTGATATTAATTTAATAATAAAACATGGCAGACGTACGCAGGGGTAGAAAACGGCCATTTGCTGACAAAGTCAATAAATTCATAGGTGAATTCGCGGATTTATTCTATGATGGTGCTAAAATAATTTGTAAAGTGTGCGAGAAAGATTTGATGTGCTGGGATAAGCGTGATTGTGGACTTCATAGTGTACACCATAAAAACAAAAAAAAATGGCGTGCCTTCGACAACACAGTTAATGTTTGATTTACTATTAATGCTGATTGCCTGTGATGTTCCGCTGCACATACTCGATAAACAACTATTTCGAGAGTTCTGGAATACATACAATGCCCAGGTGAAGTTACCAAGTCGCACAACGTTATGTAACTATCTACCAACTGTACACGTAGACATGGTAAATAAGATGAAATGTGAATTAAAAATTACACGGCTGTGGTTATCTGTTGATGAGACAACAGATTGTAAAAAAAATTCTATTTTAAATGTTATAGTACGAGTACTGGACCCTCTTAAACCGACAGTTCCACTGTTACTAGCTAGCAAAGGACTAAGTCAGTGTACTAGCGAAACAATTACCAGAGTGGTGTTGGAGAGGTTAAAAAATTTGAACTGTCAAAAAGTCAAGTGTTGATGTTTGTGACTGATGGCGCCGTGACAATGCGTTCGGTAGGCCGTTATTTGCAAGAACAATGTTGTACGTTTATACATGTTACGTGTAAAGTGCATAACTTTATTTCTTGTGGCAGAAACTATTCGAAAAAGTTTTCCAGAGGTGGATGCATTAACAGCAAGTACAAAAAAGTGTTTCCTAAATCTCCTAAACGTCTCCGTGCATTTCATAGCAAGTGTCCTGGTATTCCTGAACCACCACAGCCCATTCTTACACGTTGGGGAACATGGTTGCAGGCAGCTTTTTATTATGCTGAATATTTCCAACAAATAAAAGCTGTGATACTACAAATCAATCCAGATGAGGCTACAGCTTTTAAGGAATGCCAGACAAAATTCGAAGATATTTCCGTTGATTAAACAGCTTTGGTCTTAGAAAAGTATTGGAAGAACTTAAACTATTACATGTGTTAAATAAAGACACCGGTTTTATCAAATTAAGACAAATATGTGATGGTGCAGCCCCAGATCCGTTAAGTGCGTTCAAAGACTATTTTACGTATGTGTGTATTACATCAGTAGATGACGAACGGTCGTTTTCAAAATATAAGAATATATTTTCACCAAAGCGAACATCACTCATGGAGACAACGATAGAAACATACCTGATGCTGCAAAATGGCTACACATCTTCTCCAGTTTGTGATAAGCAAGCTAGTTCATCAAGCTAGTTAAGAGGGTACGTTTTACATACATTGTTATAAATTGTAAGTTTATTGTTTCTCATATTAATTAATTTCGCGTACGCCACTGTCCCACGGAACATTTTTGACAGCCCTAATGATCAGTTTCTCTAAATTGAAAGTTTAGAATTGGGGATTGTGTCATCCTCTTAGCCCCCACTTTTTATCCGTACGCCTATGGTAACTAAAATAAGTTTAAACTGAAAATTATATTTTAAAATATTTTTTACCATGTAGTAAAAAATTATTAGAATTCGAATTTTAGATATTTTAAATCAAATTAAATAATTGATTTTGTTATGTGATTTAAAAATCTCTAAAAATAAATTTCGAACAAAAGAAAAATAATGATTTTTTAATACATGCAATTTAAGAAACCCTCCATCATAAGCTTCTATTGTAAGACTCACCCTGTATCGATTTGGTATATAATTATGTTCAATTTAATTGAATGAAAAAAATCGGTACAATATCCGCTTACATCAAACACTTTGTTGGTGTATGACTTTAAGCTATTCAGGCCACAGCAAGGACGTCCTTGTAGATGTAAGAGTAAGTAAAAGTACTATCGATAAAGTAGGTTACTGTTGGTACGCTATGGCTTTGGTCTGTGTTGTCTAGACCGAGCAACGGAACTATTCTTTACCGAAGTTCCTTCATGCGATGTATAGAACATTAGATTTTAACAATAAATAATTTGTAAACGTAGAAGGATTTTTAGAGAGCGTGATTATCGCATAATAAAATTTTTTGATCAGCACCTCGCATATTATTTCACAGTTTATAGTGTTTACACTACTGTCGTTTAATTGCTTTTTAATTATTTAGTTTTTCTAAATTAAGATTATAATAAACTTTCTAGAAACCTATACTGAAAGTGATTAGTGAAATAAGACACTTAGCCTAAAATTCTATTGTTTCACTAATTTAGTTACCGATTTAATAATCTCTTCTTAAAATTGTTGACTGACCTACTGAACAACTTAGTTTTCCCGTCATTAATGATTTCATTAATAAAGCTAATAATATCCAGTGCAAGACGATGGAATTTCGTAACCCTCTGATGTTTGTTCATTGTTTCCAAGTGTACTGAAGCACCTGGGCTGCTTCTTCGCGAATAAATTTCCTATAATTTTTACATAAAACTAAATTATTTCCCAGCATTTATATCATTAAATTCCAAATTAACTATTACCAAAAAAGGTTAAATCATTTTCTTAGAATTTTGGCAGAAAACGTATGCATTCAAACTGTAGAGTCTAAATTATTCATCTTGTAAAAGAACACACAGTATTCATTTAATATTTTACAACATTGACAAAACTGTACAAAATCTCAAAGCATTCTCCAACCGAGAACCAATAATATAAACAAACCAATATAAACACGTAGGGTTGTAAGAGCTTTACTAAGAATAGGGTCAAAGGCTAATAAATAGAGTCATTATATCACTTTTCACCTAAAGCATCTTGAGTTAAACTTCGTTGGGAGAGCACAAGTTGGCGTTTGGCTATCTCCGTCAAGCTTGCAGGCTTGGACAACGAACTCACTCACGGGAGATCATATAAATACGCGAGATTTCATACGATCTGGGTCACATCTCTGACAACCCCAAGCTATATGGTTTGGTTCTATGGAATCGGGTAAGAAGAGATTGTCCAGCTCTCCGTGGCAGAGTCGTGCCACATCTCTGACAACCCTAAGCTTGACGCTTTGGTTCTACGGAATAGGGTACGAAGAGATTCTTTTGTGATATAGTTGTGCTCCAGGTCAACTCCCTGACATCCCCAAGCTTTACGCTTTGGTTCTTCGGAATCGGAAAATAAGAGAGTAGCCCTGTCTCGGAATTATAGCTCGACACCAGCATTGGGAGCCGCGCTTAATTAGTGTGCACTAACCGTCGACATGGATGCGAGTAACTCAGATGTTACTCCAGAATTCAGGGGAGTGGGCCACCCGGAACTTTCCGTGTATACTAGAATTGGTAAGGACGGCATTTAAATAATTTTTCGAGCTCACTAAAATTCATTAAACTAATTCAATTTCTTTGTTACGAGTGGAATGGCAACGTTAATCAAAGTAGGACTCTATATGCTTGGGTTTCGCGGTTTTTAACAATATTTAACCGGTGGTACCAAATGATTTACAAATAGGGTTTTTCTGTTATAATGCACTGCTCAATTAATACATTTTTATTAATAATTAGTACAGCCTATATTAATTCAGATAGAATCAGTAATAGTAGTTAAAACTATTATTCACTTTCCCAAATCAAGTTAGGACAAAATAAGATAATGTACAAAATAAATAGTGTCCAGTTGAATCTGCAATATCTGTAACTTTATCAAATTTCACCTCTTGTGCGAGGATCTTGAGCGGTCAGCTGGCAGATTAGTATGGTCAGGTGCCGATACCACCACATGCAATCTTCTGAATTCTCTGAGTGTTTTGACCAGTGAGTCTTGTCTCTCGACAGGGGGCCCAGTAGCCGGCATCCAGTGAGTATCATTAAATGTTTTATGACCATAGCTACCGTACGCGTGGCGTAAATGCAGTTAGCGCCTGTCGACCACGACACAAAACTCTATGGGGTAGTTCGTTTAACCTTGGTTTAAGCCGTAAAGGCGGGGTGCACTCGACGAAACCCACAAATAAATGGACAGTTGTCCCAACGAATATTAATTGGCAGCGTTAGTTGTATTTATGGTACTGTTGTACGGTGACAACGAGTCCGCGAAATAAATTAAAGCATGGTGTCTGCACCTGCCCATCTTCTTTGGCAAAGGACGTTCTGGTACCTCATACAAGGGAAGTTTCCCTTGCAACCATATGTAAGGTTTTACATATGTTATTTAAACTACGACGCGGAAGTTTCCGCGCAGATAACCGGGTTTGGTTGCTTTGCAGGTTCAACTAGCTAAATATCCATGTATTTCTTATAGACAGTTGTCTAAGCATAGAAATAAAAGGTGTGAAAACGTTATTTGAGTTTCCTTGACTTATGTCTACTTTCAGGTACAAAAGTGAATTCTTAGTAAATCAGTAATCATAAATCTCAAGCCAAATCTTACCTATACTAGTCATTCTTTAAAACATATATCAGTGCAGTGCAGATTAGTGTTCATATTAATTGATAAAAATTATGTAATCAAATTTCGCATCAGTATTGCCTTTAATTTTATGTATTAAATCTACATGGTATTTAGAATGAACCTAATGTTATGACTAACAGAAAAATTTTAACGGCGATTTAAAGCTATGCTGGCGACGAGGCAGTGCAAACGCCACCTTAATGTTAATGTTCACTTTGATTACATGTTTGCAATAAGTTGTTTTGTTATTCGCTATATCTGAGGCTTGCCGCTGTGATGAATTAACGAGGATAAATGTTACTGATATAGAAGACAAGAAATATCTAATATTTGTACAAAAACAAATAAAGTGCGCAGTTTTACTATCGTTAGAGAAGATTATCCGGTCGATCCTGTCGATATCTTTAGGAAATATGTGACTTTCAGTCTCAGTTTCCTCGTCACAGCAGATTTTTCTTAATTACAAGCAAGAGAAATGTACTGTTCAACCAGTGGATTTAACACGTTTTCAAAAATACCACATACATTCTGTGTCGAAATTAAAACGACTACTTGTTTTCAGTGAAATGTATATGTGGCACCTCAATAAAAAAGACGCGATCTTTAGTAAATTGTTTTTTCAAAAAAAAAAAATAATAATAATAAATTGTATCAAAAATGTGTACATTCGAAAATGCAAAATTTTTTATGGAAACATTTTTTTTTGTTTATATGTTATGAAGTATAATCACAGTATACTGTGGTATAATAATGATCCATTTATAAAAGATGTTTCCAAATGACCATAATTAATAAAAAAAAAATGGTTTTCAGAATTATGTTTTTATCGATGTCAATATAGCGTCATCAATATCGTCAATAAGTTTACCAAAAAGTAGCAAATGCTATGACTGACGTCATTTTCTTGGTAGCTTTACACTGGCCTCTACTACGCTACTACCAAAAGGTTACTGCAAAGTTCCCATGTACTTTACTACCCTCATTTTTAAGTTGACTGATTCGATCTATACTCCATTCACTTCATATAAGCACATAATTTTTTTACCTGGGATCGCAGAGCGACTCTTTGTCGACCTTTAGTCGTGCATAGTTCTTTAGTATAGGCGCGTGGTGCAATATATAAATTCAAAAAACGTATTTATATAATTACGCGGGCATATGCTAGAATTTTTTATGTGCTTATATGAAATGAATGGAGTATAGGTAACAAATAATTTATTGTTTGGGATTGGCAACACCTAATGAGTCTAATGACTGACTAAACATCAAACAAAATTTAATGTGGCGAAAATCTCGATTGCCCAAAGTTGACACTATTATCCATATTTTCTGTCATCTGATCGGTCACATATTCGTAAATTTTTTAACTTCCATAAGTTATTCATTTGTCTAAATTTTGCGAATAAGTTCAGTGAGCGAAATTTTAATTAATAACAATTAATAGTAAATCACAGACAATCACAATTAATTACATTCTTTACTTCAACATTTGTTGGTTCTTCACTGCAATGTCAGATTTTCCCCCGACAATTTGCCTAACCTGCTTATTTATCTATTTCAACGAATAAGGGTCGGTTCCGCATCAATCGAATAATTTGTTAAATTGTTAACTTCATTTAACTGTAACATAACTTTTTTATAAAAGGTCGGTGAATGCCGGAAAATCTTTACTGTTGTTTTACTCTTTTTGACGCCATGTTCGATTCGTTTTGAATAAGAAGTGTTGATTTAATGTCGCTAATAAGTTACACAACTTTAAAGCTCCACAAAATGTCCCATCAACGTTACAGGAACTTTAAATAGAACACTTTCAGTTATCATTACTTTAAAGTGATTCTTTGGTAGCTCTGTGCAGTCGGCATTACTACTAATTCTCACTTTAAAGTTTAAAATGCTTTAGTAATGCAGTAGAGTCCGCGACGTTGCACATACTGCAGCAGTGTAATAACTATGCATGCAGTACCTGAATTCAGTAGAATTTATATAATTGTTACTACCACAAGGTGAATTTTACACTATAGTCACAAATTTAGTGATAGTTATGTAATGCCTATTATATTAAAGTTCCAATGCCAGGTTCCCGTTACTTTGGAGGTAGTTGGGATGGTATCAGGAAGATACAGTATCCAACAAAATTGATGTTGAGAAGAAGATTCAGAGAGTTAGGTCATCGTCATCAACCTTTATGACAGAAGAACATGTGACAATATTTAAAATTGAGCGTGTGTGATTCTGCTGAGACAGCTACAATTCAGAACAATTTTACTACCATTGCCTGATAACGAGTTTTTATTTTAAAATACCTTATTTTACGCAGTGGACTCTTTCTTTACAGCAGTTTTATATTTTTACCTGAATTTAATTTTTTAAGGAAAGTACCTTCATTTACTCTAAACAGGGTTTTATGAAACATTATAAAGTTGCACACCAAACAGTATGAATTAAAAATATTACCGTGCGAAGGTGTGACGAAGGGAAAACCGTCGCTATAAATCCTGATTTGCATTTTCGGTTTATATATGGATTTTTAAAATTAAATCCAGTATATCTTGTTTCTAAAATGGATATTCATAAATTCTTCTTCGGTTGAAGAGGGTCGGTCAAGGAAGGTCATTCGTTAATATGAGACCTGGATGGAGACAGTTCGTTTAGGGACATGGTACAGGGTTATTCATTATAAATTACCCACCCCTTATCATCGTTACTATTGCCTATAGAAAAAGTTTTAAATAAAAGTTGTGTGATTATGTTAAAATGCTATCAAAAGTACAGTAGCGTGCAGATTTCAGGGGATACAAAAAAAATAATATATTTTTAAATGGGATACCGTATATTATTACATTTTTGGAATGATCCTTTGTACCTGATTTCAAAAATATACCATATGTTACCCCTACCATATACCGTTTTTGAGTTATTAAACGTCGAATATCTTAATTAAACTAGTTACTGTAAATATGGAAAAGTTAACATTATTATAGTGAGCTATGAAAATGACAACTATTATATTTGATAAGTGACATTTCTTTAATGAAATAATCGAAATGGTTTACAGTGAGGAAGAGAAAACCAAATATTTATACAAAATAGATAACAAAGATTTATTTAGGAAATTTACATATAAATAAATGATAACTCATAAAAGATGTTCGATGTGTCCACCATTACTGTCAATGCATAATTGAAAAGGTCTTCTTATATTTATAATTGCACCGGAAATGGCTTCATTATTTACATTCAGATTGTTTATTTCAAGTCGAATCCTGTCTTTAATGACTTGAATAATATTAATATTATTATTATTGACAATGTCTTTTAGAAATCACCAAAAAAATGAATCCATAGGGGTCAAATCCGAACTGTTAGGTGGCCATTTAATAGGTCCATTATTCCCTATCCATAATGGGAATACATTATTCAAATGATCTCTGGAGAAACGTTGACTAGTTGGAAAAGTAGTTTTTTGTTACTTTATGGCATAAATCAGAGAAATAGGAAGTAGAAAACTGAGATCTGCCATGACAAACAAGTGAGCAAAAGATCGAGAAAAATTGAGAGTTGCACAGCACTGACTCATAAGATCTTAAGATCAGACTCTAGAGACGAGTCTTGACAACAACATGAATACCTAAGTACTTGAGATAATAGGCAAACTTATCGTTCTGCAATTTTTACAATCATTATTATCAAATTTACTAAAACAGCAACAATCAATGATTTCTCAATATGTTTTATTAGTATTAAACGAGTATTAAACGTTTTTATGTAATTCGATGAGTCAGTAAGTGCTATCCTAACGTTTTTCAGTGTCATTTTCCAATATATAATTTCTATATTCAATATTGAACCTTATAATATGAAAAACGTTTCAGTTTCCAATGCGCTACCTTTTTTTTAGTAGCGACTTTTTCATTCCGAGTGCTTTTAAAGTAGGGTCCAAAAGGAAAAAGTGCTTTGTAGGATATACGAAGGGAGATTAAGACCTCAGAGTTAATCTGTCTCTAAAATATGCTGGCCAGTTGAAACTACGATCCCACTTCTGGAATCTTCAACAATGCAAGGGCACAGTTATTGATTTGTTACCTATTACGACGTACGTCAATTCAAATAATCCTCTTCATAGCGTTCTATATGTTTTGGTATATGTGGGGATACTTAATCCTTTATTTAAGGACTTATTTTTTTACAATTTAAATATTTTTAAAAAATTAGGTATATTTCGAAGTCTTGTAATTCCGTTCTTTCTAAACCGATCTCATTGAATTTTATTTTCCCTGATAGTCCAGTCATTTAGCTACTAAACCGACAGCAAAACAGCAATATCAAATCATACTGCAGCCGATTGATTACAAGGCATTCTACATTTGAAAAGCCCCCTTGTGGATATTGCAAAGCCCCCCAAAAACAACGCATAAAAATAGTTTCCCAATCAACAATTTCTTATGTTTTCGAATAAATTATGCAAAATATCGAAAAATCTGCAATTGACAAACAAGTTTAAATTGATTAACTATTTCAAAAGACCAAATTACCAGTGGCGTGGTATAAAGGAGATTGAAGGGCTTAAATGATAGATGGACAAGAAAACTAAGAGACCCAGTATATCTGAATTGTTTAAATAGCTTCTGAGTATTGTTTATAAATTGTTTAATGAGTGTACTAAGTTTTATATCGAAATCTCAATCTTTTTGATAATTAAAACAGAAAAAAACTCCCGTACATCTCTGAAACCAACCGTAAAAGTAAAATGCACGTTTACTGAAACTTTTTTAAATGGCGTCTCCTCGACTGTCGAAGTGTTGCTATAGTTGAGGAAGCCTATATCGTGACGGGACGTGCGGGGCAACACGCGACATCTGCGGGTAATGTATAACTCATGACATCTTCCGTCTTTTACACTGCTTAAATTAAAGCGAGAACGATGATTGTTGTGTTTGCTGGCACGCGACCAAGGCGGAGCTTAGCTTATATGCTGTGATACTTCAGGGCCGCACTTAATTTTGTTACCGAAGCATTCTAGCAATGCTGATATATTTGTATGTATATTATTATAAGATATTAACTATTAGAATTAATTTTTAGTTGTTTTATTGAGAAAAATATTTGTTTCTGTTACTATTTTTACTTTGTTTTTAAAGGTTTCTTGTTACTTTTTAAATAATCTCTTTATTCTATACTAATATTCCATACCCATACTTTCCTGGCAAGAAATGCTTATACCTCCTCGCGGTTCTTGCTGGGTAGTAACAATTTATATTATGCGAACTTGAATACTATAACTGCTGTATGTGTAGTCGATACGTTAAATTCGATACTTTTATGTCAAGTTAATACTTTTTTGTACAATTGTTAAATTGTTGCTAGCTAAACTGAGCACAAAAAGCTACATTAAAAAATTAAACTAACGAACAATATAGTTAAATCCGGCTCTGCGTTCCTTAGCGTCTTACCCCGGACGTCTCGTCACAATATTGGTTTCCTCAACTATACTTAAGTGAGACAGCCTGTATTTATCACAAGTCGTACTTCAAAAGATATAACTAGGTAGTAGATTTCCAAACTATCTTAACCATCGAAAACGCTTAAAAATAGTCAAGCAAACAAAAAGCCAGCACCAGTCCTAACTTTCACTCGTATTTATGGAATAATGTAATACACAGGTAGGTATTTTGATTTATATTTATCCATTTTTTATATAAATATTTAAGGAGTCAGCTTGCAAAATGCTGTGGTATGTTAACTTGTATTATTGTTTACTATTACATCAGTTGATCATGTAATCCGCCTTGATCAGATTTAACCAAATTTTATTGCTAAATACACTAAAAAATTAATAATTTGTATTATTATGAAATAGCGTGTATGTAAAACAAATATTCATCCATTCATTGAAAGAAATAAAAGATATTTTCAATCATCACCGTTGCAGCTAAGAGAATATCTCTCAAGAAATTTATTTTAAAATGCAAAAGCAAAAATTCGGACGTTTTAGATAAAATTTGTAAAATAAGTATTCACGACCTAGTTAATAAATTCTGGCAAAAAAGAGATTCTCCACCTCTATATACTGCCTTCCGTCAAATTTCCGATTCTTTTAAAATTATCGAGCCATTATATCCACCCACACCAGAATATGATTTCTTTGATTTGAGTTCTGAATTCCCAGTAATCATCCCCAAATACAGTGAGAATCAGGTAGAAACCCACAGCATTTTTCTTCAAAATTTGGATCGGTGGTTACAGTGTACACAAATATATACAGATGCGTCAAAATCAATTCATGGAACTGGTTCAGCTTATATAATTCCTCAATATAATATTTCCACAAAACTTAAATTAAATAATGAATCCTCAATTCTTTCAGCAGAAGCTTTTGCTATTTACAAAGCAATGGAATATATAGTCTCCGCAAATCTTGGTAAATTCTATATTATCATCTCAGATTCTATGTCCGTTTTGACCTCTCTCAATAACATCCCTCAAATATTCCATCCAATCCTTTTATTGTAAAAATTAAAACATTGATTAACCAATTTCAATTAAATGGTGGCCATGTTACTTTTATGTGGGTTAAAGCTCACAGCGGTATTCACTTTAATGAAAAGGTGGACTTAATCGCTAAGGAAAGTATTACATCTGGAATAGACACCCCAAACCAGTTAAGTTACGATGATTGTGTAAATATCTACAAATGTGAAGCCAAAAGAAAGTGGTCCAACTTGTGGCAAGAATTCGTTTTTACGAACTCCACGAGGTATTGTAAAATAAGTCCCGAAGTCCCTAGCGAATTTTGGCATGATAACTTCAACTTGCCTAGGAAATATATAACTATCATCAGCAGGATAAAATTTGGACTCGGCAGTTATCCTACACACCTTTATAAACTAGGACTTGTCACATCGAATTTATGTGACACATGTAATACTGAGGGTGACTTAGACCATATTTTCTTTAACTGTAGTAAACACATAAACGAAAGTAATGAACTATACAATAAATTACTAGAAATAAATATTCCAACACCATTCAACTTACTGACCTTGATGCATCTTAACAAAATCGAAATTTTGAACTGTTTAATATTATTTATCCAAAGAAGCGGCGTTAGAATTTAGGTGTAGATTTGCTCCTTTGTGTTATCTTTGTTTATTTTCCCAATCTACCCGTGGCCACACCTGTGATGTCTTTTTTAAAAAACAAAATGCCTTGATAGCCCCTAGGCGAGAAGAGAGTGTCCCTGTATTTTCCCAGTGTATTTTTTTCATGTTAGCATTAGTTTACCTTTTAGTTAATATAAGTGCATCTGGCTGTATGGACTAAGTCCTAATGCAAAAAAAAATATTTTCAATCACGGTAAAATATTGTACTCTAAATTTTAAGAAGGGGGATAATATTTAGGTGGTGATATGTATATTCATCAATGATCAGCCAACACAAATCAAATCTGTAAATCGTTCTAAAACTTTTGCTCAACAAGTGGCTAACAAAACGCCGTCTTATTGTTAAAAATTAAAAAGGTGTTTTAACGTTCAACGGTTAAAGATATTTGTAACAAACTAATAAAAATAAAAGCTAATATTTGTTCCTTAAAGAATCCAAATATACCTTTAAATCAAATTAAACAAAGATCGTGCAAAGAAACTTAGTTAAGTAGGCATGTAACAACTAGCAACTATGTAAATATTTAAAGATTTAAGTTTGAAAATGTATACATTAACATTAATCACGATACGGTGGCAGAAAGGAGAATATTTGGGAAGGACAAACACCTGCAGGTTCTTGTTTGGTGGCTTATTTGATATGACAACAGTTATGCTCCAAAATCCCTTTTATGTGATTAATGAATTTATATGAAAATAGTAGGCTGCTAGTAAGTACCTACATATATTACCAATTTGACGAAATTTAAAAAAATACTATCGACATTTCATCGCTACACAATAATTTTGCTTAATAGAAAACGTATTTGTACTATTTTTTTTTTTTTATTTTTTTTTTTTATTTTATTATTATTTTTTTTAAATTTTTTTTTTTATTTTTTTTTTATTTTTTTTTTTATTTTCTTATAAATATTTGTAAATTTTATTATATTTATTTTTAATTTTTATTTTTTATTTTTTTTTTTTATATTTTTTTATTTTATTTTTTTATTTTTTTTTAGGTATTAATTTTTTTTTTTAGTATTTTATTATTTTGGGTAATTAATTAATTAAAGTATTAATTAAATAAGTATTAAGTATAAGTAAGTATTGAATTCCTTTATTGAAAAAAATATTATTTTGAGAGTATTGATATTAAGTATTTAAAATGAGGAGTATTGGTATGGAAATATTTATATTGATTGATATTGGTAATTGGTATTAATTACTTTTAATGGGTAATTGTGACAGTCTGCACAAGGGCATATCTCGCTTAAAATTAATTAAAACTTTCAAATACCTATAGGTATGCAAACATATACAGTTTTTCAGAGTCAGATATATTATACTCGATCAGAGAAAAAATCACATTGGGATCTAAAACCACATATATCAAAATATCTCGCAGAACAATACTGTAAGTTACAGGAGAATGCCAATATATTTTACTGTAATTTTACTGGTGAATTGATAGTACCCCCCCCCCCCCAAGAATTCTGTAGACACCCCTGATAGTCGTAGCGTGTACCCAATATTATACATATTATAAACAACTGATGCCTTTCTTCATGGTATTAGTGTAATGGACTCTTTATATGTATCGGCAGATTGTTCAGTTGTTTTTATAACAAGCTATGGGTAGATGGAGTTACTTACTTTTTGCATGTCGCCGACTTACAAGGGCCTATATTGGAAATAAATTCGAAATCGAGGAAACCTCTCTGTTGTTTGATCATTCTGCATCGGCGAAATGAAATGTATTAGAAACGACAGCCTGCAAAAATGGCGAAGCTGAAGAGATGAACATCCGGCATGATGCTCGAGAGAGTTGACGGCATTAATTTTATATTGGTAACCTCGTCTGGAGTGAGTGATTTAAGGGAGGGAAAAGTCCTAGTAATAAAAGTCACTTATAGTTTCGGAAATGTTTGCACATTTTATTTATTTTTATTGGGTTTTTTAACATTTTTCTATATCTTATGGGCTATGGAACAATAAAAATATACAGATCAAGCCCTTAATAACATACATATATTCAATCAAAATAGACATTTCTTTATTCATTTATTATCTATGTTATAATATAACTTAAAGAGCAGAACCCATGCTAAGGATTCAACAATTATTTATACGAGGTCAACCATGAAGTGGATTTAATGAAAAATCTATGAAATTTCTTTTCTGGTTGACCCACATACCTCTCAGTCATTCACCCTCGCTAATAAGTACTTATAGGCATATTTTGTGGAGGTCACTGTATAGTGTATACCAGTCTATATATGATAGAATTAAGCTGAGATTCTAAAATATTTTCTTGTGATAATGATTCGTGTTCCCATATCTCTCAGCTTAACTCGAGTATTTTTAGCTACTAAAGTCGTTATCTAAAAAAATACAAGTCCATTTATTTCGACCTACAGTTACTTATTAATGACAATGTTTACACTCTTCTGAAAATATGGAAGTTTTTATTATATTTCTTTACACGATAAATTTTTACATTAATAATTATTGCGATCGGGCGACGAAAAACTGAAACAACAAATAAATATATGTTACTCGCAGCCTGAAGGCCCACATTTCGTGTATAAAAAACCCAGACTTACCCAATGAGCGACAAACATTTTTTTTTGTATATAAAAATGGCATAAAAAATAATTAAAACTAAATTAATCTTCTCAAAATGAAATGACAAAAAATATTCACCGGCAAGTTACTTGACCAATTCAAGTTTGTAAAAAAAATTAGTTTATACTATAGATATACGGTAAAAAGTGTCAGCTTAAATCTGTTCTTTAGGATTAATACATCAGAAACTACGATTTTGTCTTTTTAGGATATTATGCATACCAGGTGATCACGAAACTAGTTCTACACATGCGGATCACTGCATTTTATGCCGAGTGATCCACGTTCCTAGGACACCCTGTGCATTCTGCTTTGTTTTTAGTTTTTAACGATTTTAATATAGTTTGAAAATTTTATAATTTTAGATGTACAAAAAGTAATTTTAATATACTCATACTGTGTAAACAACACAAGGTGTCGATTAAAATAACCAAGGGACCGTTTCGGTAAAACAACAAGTGATGCGTCAAAATTGCGTCATGCGTCAGCAAGCGAAAACGTCATTATTTGAAATAACTTACTTGGTTATTTTTTAGGTTATCAAAAACGTGTAAAGATCTTTATTAACTAATTTTCCTCGCAGAATCTAAATTTTGTCTCCTTTCGCCGATTTCAAAAATACAAACATGTGTCATCTCAAACAGTTTTAGAAATATTTTAATTTTGGTGTTAAAATATCGTGAACGATTTTGTTAAATGTAGTTGCCTTTGAAAGGAAGAAGAATTAACCTTGACAGGTACTGATTTTTGAGGACGAGTAAACTGCATCTTTATTTCAGAAACGCAGCTATTTTGTTTTCACAGGCAACTACGGCAACAAAATCATTAGCGATACCGTAACACCAAAATACAAATATCTCAACAACTTTTCGAGATAACATGACATCTATGGTATTTTAGTAATCAGAAAAATGAGGAATTTGAATTATTTGAAAATATACAGGGTGTTATATTTAAATCAAGAAAATAAGATGTCATATTTCTCAAACGCGGTGCGAAATTTTTTTCGATTAAAAATTGGATTTTGCGAACAAATTTAGTTAATAAAGGAGTTTACACCTTTTCGATAAGATCAAACCGAATTATTTAAAAAAGGGCATTTTCGCGTGATGACTGTACGCAGGTTCTTAAGTTTTCTAAATATTGCTAAATAATAAAGCTAAGAAATAGGAGATACCTGGTTTCGTACACCCGTTTATTCCGTGTCTATGAGATTATGTATTACAACTATATTTTAGATAAAATTTTACAAATTGTTTGGTTTTAAAATTTTCAAAAAAAAAAAAAAAACCATTTTTCCTTTTATTTTTTCCCTTCTTTAAAAAAAAAAATTTATTCTAAATTTCTTTCCCAAAAACCCCCCAAAAACTGGAAAAAAAAAATTTCCCTTTACCCCCCCAAACCCCCCAAAAAAAAAAAAAAAAAAAAAATTTTTTTTTTTTTTTTTTTAAAAAACTATTATTTCATTTTCAAAGATCAAGAAGTAATAGCCACAGTCATCTTCTATTATTTACTTCAGGATGTAATTGTTAGTGAATACAATATGACGGGTTAAAATCGATCAATTTAAAAATGTTGCCTTGAAAATAAATAAAATTATGGCCGAGTAAATAAAGCCACTAACACCTAGTAAGTAATACGCATTTATTAGGACTTTTGTGTTTTTGTAGTCTTACTACCAAAAATGCCCGATTGTTTCTGTTGTGACATTTATATCGCATACATATCCACGATAAAACTAATATGAGTGAATATTTTTTTGTTAAAATAAATCAGATAACTATATATACGTCTAAACACTACTATACGATAAAACACAAAATATGTTTAAAATATATCATTTTGTGTTTTTAATATTTCTAAGCAATTTATAAAATTTAATTTTTTTTTGCTAAATAATGTAAAATGTTAAATATTAACAACTATTATATTTAAATCCATAGATTTAAATATTAGACAGTTATGAAAAATGGGTAAAAGTTGGAGGCATGTCTATCTCCTCCATAATCAAATAAGAAAAGTTGTTCACTTTTCCCATATGCAGCACTCCTGTTTCTCGCCAATTTCGTCAAAATAAAGTTTTAAAATAATTTTGGACACGAGAAACAAGGACTTCTTTAATCCATATAACAAGCTCTCAACTAGACCTAAAATATGTATTTAAAAAATCTATCTTCCCACGCCTGAACTAGACTTAAGTGACATTTTATTTTGATACAGGTAGGTATCCGGATTGTTTCTACAAAAACACTCTTCAAACCTAAAACTGACGAGTTTACGGCACTGTCGTCGGCCTTCCTCGTAATAAGCCGTTAAATTAACAATCGTTATGTATTTGAGGAAGGTCAAGATCCAACGAGAAGAGCAATGTTTGCGAAACAATTCGATAAGCTTTCGTTAGGGAGCGTGGTTTAACCCTTTGTTTGTTGAGCGTCGGACACTTCAGGCTGCGTCGCGTCTAAAAATCGCTCCATAATCGCTAAAAAACATCTCATATACACAACCCAATATAAATGTGTTTTCTCACAGCCACACACACCAAATAATGCGTCATATTTTAAGAACTGTCAGCCTCATGTTACAAAAGAAAATCGTACAGGAGCCATCTTGAAATTGTTATGTTAAAAAAAGTCATGGTGACTTTCGATTTAAGCAACGGCGTGTGAATTAAAATCAAGGATATTTTGTTTAAAAACAGTGACTACTTAAGAGATGATAGTCATAACCTCACATTCTCTAAATTTTAATTTCACCCAGTTTTTTTTTTACTTAAAATATATTATATAACCACATACATTTTTATAAATATTAGAACACGCTTTCATGGCCGTAGCAAGAGTGAGTTAAACGGTTATGTGAAACATTAAAACGCTGCTATTGGTTAGTCATCGGCTAAAAAGTGGGGGTACCGATGAGTGGCCAACAGAACTATATTTCTTGTGTGACTGTTTCACTGTTTACTGCTACTTTTCATGAAAACACGGTAATACTACAGGCTGTAACAAATTCGCTCGTCTCTATAGGGATTTCGGTGACGGTAAGAGATATATAGCATCGGTTAAATTAGGGCAAAGTTGCAGAATTTAGCGATCAGGAATATGCCCTTGAAAAATCGAAAATATCTCTTACTGTTCTTGGGGGTTTTGAAAAAAAGTAAAATTTTAAATTTTCGATTTTATTTTTTCCTGGCGTTATTTGAAGGGATATCGAATAAAAGCAACCATCATCAGGTACATTATTTTAAATACGAACCTGTATTTTATTTATTGCATTTTTTGTAGCATTTGAACCTCAGACTGTAATTAAATTTTTATAGTTTCAAAGTTAATAATTATTATGAAAAATAATAAAGTACGGTTAATTTGGAAACAAAAATTGATTTTTTTCCTTAATGGTGGTTTACAGCTACGAAACAAAAGTTACATTACATCAATGAAGTTTGATGTTCAAGTGCTACAAAAAAATGCAATAAAAAGTACAGGTCCGTATTTAAAATAACGTATTAGATGATGGCCAATGAAAAAGTGTTTTTAATTTTTCGATCTCTTCATATAACGCAGGGAAAAATAAAAACGAAAACTCAAAATTTTACGTTTTCGCAAAAATCTCAAAAACAGCAAGATATATTTTCGATTTCTCAACACACACAATCGCAAAATTCTGCAACTTTGCTACTTTCCAATGATTAAAATATATAGGAATGGTTAAGTGGAAGAACAATTCCCATATATACCTTGTCTCTGTGTCATATTGAGCTTCGCCATTTATTTTTTATAATTAAAGAAAAACATTTAAATTTGTAAATTGTATTAAGTATTACGAAAAAATAATAAAGACGTTATTATTATTATTATTATATATTTGGTAAGTGTTTAATACTAACTTCTCTCTATGAGAGTATTATCGTTTCACTGCCAATTTTATTGACAATTTTGAAAATTTAAAAATAACCTATAAATGCCCAACTAAATATACTTTGCCTCTTCCGGTACGCATCTTTATATTTGTTTTAGTTTCTGCTACCGCAGTGAATAGACACCTTTTTGCTGCATAGCATAGTCATCTACTGTTGCCTTCAACAGATGGCGCTTTAGTCGTATTACTAGAAACTCGATTTTTCTTGTTTAAAATGATAAAAATTTGTGAGACATGACACACTTTTCAGTGTAGTAATTAAAACCTGACTGCATAAAATTATAGAACAATTTGAGGTTATGAAAAAAAATTTGCTATATGTGTTCTCAGAAAACATCCACGACAAACATCATTCAAGACCGGTAAATTCGTTGTATATATATACATCAAACATATGCACATTTAAAACAAAAATTAACACAAAAAAATACAACGAACGATCACGACTTGGGAGTAACCGACAATCGTTACTGATGGAACTGAGAAGTATAAACATCCATCGATTAGAAATATTCCGCCAATAATTTCGAAGAAATTCATTAGAGCGAGAAACGCATACTCTGAATTTAAAATATTTTTAATGCCAAAAACCCACAGGAATTTTTATTTTGCTCAAGAAACTAGTTTAATTATTTTTTTTTTTTAAACAATAATGGTCGTTTTAATTTAAACGAAGTAAACATTTTTGTCACAAATCGATGGATGACTGCCAACTCTAATATGGTAAACACTTTTAGGGCACACTGCAATTATTATATAAGAACCTAAATTATATCTACGATTAATATTATACTTTGGACAGGGGTATTTTAGATACTGTAATAGCTTATTATTTGTAGTTTCAACTAAGTATACAAAATAAGTAAAATTTCAATCTGTATCCACTTCCGGTGTCATTAAAAATCATATCAAGTTAGTTTTCTAATAAAATAATTTTTGCAAACATATCACTTCTAATATAATAACTGAAAAAAAACCGAAAAATTTTTTCTAAATTTCGTTAGAGAAAAGACATTTTTTACACTTCGGTGAAACACGAAATTTACAACGCCAAAAAACATTGTTTGAATTAGGTGAAAATTTTAATTTTACTTACAATCTAATCCAAACATACCGTACGAGTTCAACATCAAAATAACTATTGCAATATGTAAAAATTAGTGATATACTATGTTTGAACTAAGAAAATTCCATCTGTGACCATAGAAATTTTAAGTGGAAATTTTTATTAGTGTACACAAAAAATATAATTTAAAATTACAATAAAATAAGTAACAGCTCCCTGTGTGTCGTGAAGAAATAATTAGGTATCTTTTTAAAAAATATCCATAAGAACGATGAATGCACAACAAATTAACAGTTGTCTGTTAAATTATTGACGTTGTGTTGTTATAAGTGCGAAAATATTTTATCAGCCGATTAACAGATTGTTAGGATTAGGGATTTTGGTTCCTTCAAAACGGAAAATCGATTGTCAAGCAATACCCAACCCCAAGATGGCCCCGTAAGGTTACATCATAATTTCGGAATGATTTGTTTTTACAGTGACGCGTGAAGCTTGCGTTACGTAATGGGTTCTCGAAGTGAACCTCAGTCAGTAGTCTGTACGAGGAGTGGTATTAAGAGTTCAAAGTTTTTATTTTTGTCGCACACAACAGCTGCTGAATCTACTTCTAGACTTCGCGCTGTTGGCATCGGTGTCAGTTAACGTACTCGCACAGACTTACACACATCACGAACAACATTGCATCCATGATGGGTTGCACGTGCAGTAGCAATTGGTCTGGATGATAGGAGCGTAGACGATGCCGTTGGCGTACATCAGAGGTGGCGGTTGCTGAGTCATCATGCGCTGTTGGTCTTGATAGAGGACCTGCCATGCCAGGCTCTTGATAAGCTGGAGAGTTTGGCGCCTTTCATGACCCATCAGGCACACGGTGGATTCCTCCACTACGTCGTGAAGAAGCATCAGGTACTGGTGTCGAAGAGCCTCCTCGTCGGGCTCGACGAAGTGGTTCCACAGGTAGTTTTCTAGCTTGCCTTTTTGCTGTGTGATGTCTGGGAAGTCGATGAAGAATCGAGAGCACATGTATCTGCAACAAAGAAGTGTCGGTATAATTTAAATGAACAATACCGTTTTGATAAGACATTGTGTTCCATAGAGGTCTGTTTTGGGCCTCTATTAAATGATATTAATTATAATAGAATAGAGATACTATACAATGAAACAAAAATCGAATTAATGATATCAGCCGAAAATTACTGATATGGGCCAAAAAATTTACTCATATTTCGAACACGATTAAAATTGTAGACAATTACACAAATAGATTCTGGTAAAAACAGCAAATTCGATAATATATCGATCATCTCCAGGTGATGTCAACTTGGATGGCGAAACGCGCGTCGAATGCAGCATATGGTGTTTTGGTGATTTGTGCAAAACTACGTCAGTATTTTATATACATTTCCAATTAGATGACCACCACCGTTTTTCATGCACTTCAGGTCAATATTCAAGGTTCATACTTTTTGCAGCTGAAAAAAAATTCCCTGAATTGTCCAAGTTTTCCATAACAAAAATTTTGTTTTCCCTTGATTTGATAATATGAAATTAAATATGATTTTAAATAAATTACTTTCTGACTTTTTTATGAACTGATTTTTAATTTGAGGAAATACTTCATTTCTTACATTGTATATAGTACAATCTAAATATTTTTTTTTTAAATAAAAATAACAATAAAAAAAACTAATACAAATAACAGTGAAAACATTACAAACTCGTAGGTAGTTTACTGTTTTCCAGATTGTTGCGCAAAATTCCCTGATGTGACGAAATTCTTTAAATTCCCTGATATTTCCATGATTTTTTTAGAATTTTTAAATTCTTTGATTTTTCTAGGTTCTCCAGATTTTACATAAGAGTCCGAACCCTGAATTATTCTATATTGGTTTGTTTTAATTGTGACTATTTATTTATTTTCCAATATAAGCCCTTGGCTATAAAGGATGCCGGTAAACATGTTTTTCATCCTGTTTATACGCTTGTTTTGCTGAGGTATCTTTTAAAACATTCATCAAGTCAAAGTAATTAGAATTTGCGTTTAGCGAAGCTGAAAATTCTGAATGTGAAAATTTAAATATCTGCTTAATCGCTTTTCTAGCTATAAATACAGATATATGAAACATTATTGACATATTTTCAAAACACCCGTACGTATAGCTATTTTTCCATTGTCATATTGACAATGATACTGTTACTTATGACAGCCAAAAATGCCATATGGTGATTTTCCAATACAAATTGGTATAAATAAGGTAGAATTTGTCACCTGGATTATAATTAGAAGCTCAATAATTATAGTGTACAATGTTTCGGTAGTTATGAAAACTTCTAAAGCGGGCCATTCACTAGGCGAACTCAGACCCGACTGCGACTGGACCCGGACCAATCCTTTCTGCTCCATACACTAAACGGGCAGTTGTGGTATTCTCAGTATTTCTCAGTTGACGACGAACCACTGCGACGCTAAGATATCATGTCGCCGCTATCACGAAAAATCAAAACTGCTCTAATTGTCGGGGCAGTAATAATTTTTTTCAGAGAGAGAGAGGGTTTTTACGTCCCATAAACAAATAAATTCTTTCCAAAATTCACGATTATCTTCGAACGACATTTTTAGAAAACGGTAAATTAAGGCACTCCAGTCGCAGTCGTTGCAAACTACCCACACACAATGAAACAGTACGGATCAGTCCGGGTCGTGTCGTAAGTCCGTTCGTTGATTCAGCGGACCTACGACCATACCACGACATGTCGGTGCTATCACATTCACGATAGGATGGGTCGGCCGACTGGGTCCAACGGACTCGTCCAGCGGACCGGTCCGCCTGTGAATGGCAGGCTTTAAGTGCAATGTTGCTTTAATAATAAATATATTTCTTATAATATGTACATATTAGAAACACTAACAATAGATATTCTGATAGTTTCATTTGGTTGCGGCTAACTGTTTGGTAAATTTCTTATATTAATATCACTTTATTATTTTATGTACAATGCACCGTAAACTAGAAGGTTGCAACATTCCACTGCACGTTGTCGTATGGAACAAGAATATTAAATAATACTTGCATATTGTATATTTCACCTGTCTCCTGCTGCATTCTCGACAAATATTTGACATAACGACAATAATTATGTGTATCAAGTTAGCGAAACACCTTTAACTAATTGAATATTTAACCGGCTTATAATTTGTTGCCAAAAAAGTTGCTAATTGGTTGTAATAATACTGAATTTGGTGCTATTTATTAAAAAAACGGGGTGTTTCGCTAACTTCACATGAAGTTAGCGAAACACATTCATGAAAAATGAATTTAAATCAGCAGTTAGCCTAAATTATTCATTTTCATTTTGTTGCTAATTAGTTGTAGTAACTGCAACGTTGAAATTATTTATTTTTTTAAAAATAAGCGATGTTTCGCCAAGTTCATATGAAGTTGCAAAACATCAACACACAAAATGATTATAAATAACCGGGAAACAACTTAACGTACTTAGTTTTTTTGTTGCTAATTAGTTGTGACAATATCGCTATTGTCCTGATCGTTCTTAATAAATGAGAGACTATCAAAGTTTATACAAAAATAAGAGTTAAAAGATGCTAATTTCGCAAATGATTGGCATATTTTCCTCTCTACAAAGTCTGGAAAGCAACAACTAATTCGTACGGGCCGCACTTTGCAACGGTGAGGAAGAAACAGGGGACTGATTATCATGATTCAAACTAATGTTGGGATTGAAAGTAATTAATGGTATTATGTACCATGTTAGTGGTGAATTATACCCTATAGATGTCTATGTAGCTATAATAAGCTATATGGAAGTTATATCTCAGTATCGCAAGCATTACCGTAAAAAATGGTATTCAGTCCTCTGTTTTTCCCAGTGTAGTCAATGAAGATTGAAAGTGATTTCAAATTGATATTAAAAATGATATTTCAGGAGAAATTGCTATACTTGAAGTTGATATAATTAGTTCCATTACATTGGACTCAATGACAAAAAAAATTAAGAGCCCAAAAAGCGAGACGTATAGCCTTTTTGCCATAGTGGATTACAAAGGACCGATAAACACTAGTAAATCATTATCTATAGGTCATTATACAGCCATTATCAGAAGAAACACATTCTGGGCTCTATACGATGACTTATAAGACAACCTCATTTAAAGCTAATCCGGAGCTCTTTTTTTATGTTAAAGAAAAAAATTAACAATGCATTTCCATTTTTAATAAGTCCTTAAAATATCAATATATTTATATGGAGAAATGAAAATATAATGCAAAAAAGTAAATTACAAATAACCAAAATTGTAAAATTTGTTGCCAATTAAAGCTGTTCAGAATTTGTTGCTAAAAAAATATGCCAAATATCTCGATAAGTATCATTTATGTTAATATTTCTAGCAAAACCCATACGAGGGTTGTTTCATGATTTTCGGACTCGGAATCGTTATGCGAATTTGTTGTGCGACTCATACGAATTAGTTGTAGCATTGCAGAATTTGTTGCTAAGGAAATATGCCAAATATCCCGATAAGTATCATTTATGTTAATATTTCTAGCAAAACACCCCCCATAAAAGGGTGGTTCATGGATTTTCGGACTCGGGATCGTCATGGGAATTTGTTGTGCGGCTCATACGAATGCTTTGTAGCATCGCGAAATTTGTTGCTACTGAAATATGCCAAATATCCCGATAAGTGTAATTTTTTTCAACATTTCTAGCAAAACACCCCCCATAAAAGGGTTGGTTCATGGATTTCGGAAGGTGTTTCGCTAACTTCATGTGAAGTGCTAGCTTTTGGAGGTATCAATCTACAGGTGGAGTCAACCCACTAGATACACAACTAGCTGTGTGCGCAATTTATAGTCGCCCGTCTGTTGTCAGCGCGAATGTCAGAAGGTGCTTTTACAGTAGGTTAGGATACTGCCTTTCTCAAGATCTTTTTGAGCATAAAAAAAAATTTCATAATGTCTACTTTTCGTAAAGCATAATTTATTGACTGTTTTGAAAATTTTTAAAATAGCTGCGCCATCTGGCACCGAGAAGCGGTACTACATAATTTATTAGAAACAGTGATGTAATCGGACGAAGCGACGAAATGTAAAAAAATATATATTTTATTTAAAATTAATTTGTATGCAGTACAATAATTTGCTTTATGTTAACTACCAGTACTCAACAAGTGAGACTGGTGTGGGTCCCGGGACATACCGGAGTTCCAGGCAACGAGAAGGCCGATGAATCGGCTAGACTTGGAGCCGAGGAGCCTTGTCTCGGGCTTGAGCCTCTGTTAGGTATTACAAGAAGGCAGGTCACAACGGCCCTCAGGCAAACCCGAAATGTTGTGACGAGGCCGAACAAATCGAGATCGTCATGATTACTGAGCTGGAATCGGAAAACTCTGAATCTTTTAATCGTAGTTCTGACAGGCCATTGCAGACTTAGGAGGAATCTATCATTGATAGGTATTGAGGAAGACCCTACATGTCCAGGATGCGGGAGGGGTGAAGAAACATCTTACCACTTCCTGGGGAAAGTGTGAAGCTTTCGGACGCCTGAGATATAGAATCTTCGGTTCTGAGGCGCTTCTAAGGGAGGAGATAAGCTCCCTCGCAATGAGTAACATCCTGACCTTTATCAGAACATCGGAAAGATTAGACGATGGAGCAAGAGAAGCACATGGCTGAGAGGACAGCTCGGGGGGTTGGTAAAAAGAGCCCGTCTGCAGCCTCTCCCACCATTACCATTACCAACTACCAGTACAATGCTGTCAAGCAATTTAGAAAAACTTTTTACTTTAATTTTCCTTTCCTACTTTTTCCTATCAAACTTTTTTTCGTTCGGACTTCGTATTCAGACGGGCAACTGTAAACTGCGCATACCGCTAGTCGTGTATCTAGTGAGTTTGCTCGATTTGTATATATTTTAAAGGTGGACCATTCTTCGGGAATCGCTAGTGCTCAATTTATTTTTGTATGTTCCCTATTGTACGCTTTCAGTTTCTAAAAAAAAATGGACAAATTTTACAAAAGGCCCATATTAATCAAGACCATCTAATCATATCCTGTTCAATTTCTATATGCATTAGCAAGGGGAAAATAAGGGTCCCTCCTAAATTTTCTCCCAGACTGACAGACGGAAAATGTTCACTTTTTACTTTTCAAGTCGATCAGTGGCTTGTTATTCCACAGCGAGGCTTAGTTTCCTTTCATCCACCTTCCTCTTTTTATCGTTTTATTAAATGTAAACGTTCATGAATATTTTATTCCCCCTGTTCTCAATCCGGTATTTAGTCCCTAATCTATTCAACATTTCTGCTGTTAAATATTTGAATACTCGATAAATTTATTATTAGTATCGTTACAAGTTTAATAGGAGATAATGGGCTCGATCTACGATTCTCTACTTCATTCTCAAAGTCGGGGTATAATATTTTTCAATCGGAACATATACTTTCATTCGAACAGAAAATTGATTTCGAAGTTTTCCGCTACTGCGGAAAACCCGCATGTATTATTTAATTAGTTGTATGTAACATAAAACCGTTTGGTGCTTACGTAACCTTGACAAACAATGAAGGTCGCATAAAAAAATAGATTTGCTCATTAAAAATATTTATTGGGTACGGCTTTTAACTATTAATTGTTGGAGTAGGACCACATGTTTACTCAATTAATATGAAAAATATACGACACGAAATAAATCTGTACATGTCCGTTCTTTCTAAATTCCTTAGTAATATTGGAATCATTTTGGTCTGTAAAACTAGATAAAATAGGGCGTTTGACGATATGAAAAATAAATTATTACATTATGTAAATGCGATAATTTATCGAATAAGAAATCAGAATATCGGTTTGTATTCACAAAACACGAGGTTGATTTATTATTTCAATTTTAAAATTGCAATTTTTTAGTCTGTGAACGACACGTCACAAGCCGCTACTCGCCATGATGGTTTTAAATGTGACGTCACTCTTGTAGTAAGCAAAACCTACGGTTATCTTATCGTGACTGCTTTGTGAATATTTGGCCTGATTTCGTGTCGATTTTTCAAGTTTATAATAATTAATCATCGAAGGCGGTTTTTTAAAAGCGGCCAGTACTAATTTACCAAGAATAGACACAATAATGGGGGCTAAATTCTTTGCGATTAATCCCGATTTCTGTTCTACCGAATTTAGGAACATTAAAACATCTTGTGTAAGCATACATTTGTTTACTTCTAATTCTAACTTCTAACTAGGTAATTATGTTTATAAAAGTATATATAATGTAGGTAATTAGAACATTATTTATTAGACAATCCTCAACATAACCTCAAAATTACAAACATGACACCATCACAGATATGTAACTTCACTTGTTTGCATTAGTTGTAAAGATCAAAGCTACTGAAAGTATAAGACAAAACAATACTTGTATCAAAGTGATTCTCACAAAAATACAATATACTTTTACTCGATAATAATTTTGGGTCTCTCCTGGCAAGCTGTAACCAAGTATTTCTCATTTTAATATCATCTGGCAGTTTTATAAACAACTGTTGTGGTGTCTTTACATTAGTACTCTTGCAGTTCGGCACCAAATACCACATATAACGATGGGAGCTTATTATTTATGAAATTAAAAAAAAAACGATACCGGATGTTACTTGAGCTTGTTTGTTTACTACAAGAATGACGTCACAGTAGATGGCGGCTCGTGTTTTCGCACCAATTTATATATTTGAAATTATGAATGATATTTTATCCTATAAATCGATTCCATTTAAGCGAAATAAATATTCTTGTGGACTAATATTACGTTGTGAACATTTTACGACAATTTAAAAATAAGAGTCAAATAGCCTATTCCTTTGAACTATAAGGTTAGGCATCACTTTTGACAAGAGCGCAAAGCAATTCAACGGTTTTTATTTAGTGCGGGCGAGTTTTTACAGGTATATTTTACTACTATACAGGTATATTTTACTACTATATTATAGATTACAGTACGTAGCACACAATGGATTTAAGTAGGATATGTATACGGCTACGTCTGGAGTTCCGCAAGGCTCCAATCTTGGACCGCTTTAATTTCTTCTCTTTATTGATGATGTCACTAAAGTGATTGACTGTGATAAGCTCCTGTTTGCAGACGATCTAAAAATATATGCTAAGATTAACACAATACAGGATTGCTTATTCTTACAATCTCAGGTTTACTTGCTTATAGAATGGTGTACTACTTCCAAACTTAATCTAAATGTATCTAAGTGTAAAGTCGTAAGTGGTCAAGTGTTAGATAGGCAAAATCCAACAAAAGATTTAGGCATACTGTTTGATTATGAATTATCTTTTGCCGAACACATAAACAGTCTAGGACTATCATCCTCAAAAAGTTTAGGTTTTATTATCAGAAATTGTAAATCTTTCACTAACGACGATACGTTGAATGTTCTTTATTATTCACATGTACGATCCAAATTGGAGTATGGATCTCTAATTTCGTACCCAATTTATGAGAACCATTCAACATATCTCGAATCTATCCAAAGAAAATTTTTAAAATTCTTAGCCTATAAAAATGATCGAGTATATCCTGGTCGAGGCTTCAACCACGAATTACTTTTATCCAGATTCGAGATGTCATCATTAAAGATTCGACGGATTATGAATAGTTTAATTTTTCTCCACAATCTGCTTCATAATAAAATTGACTGCTCACCACTTCTTGAACTCCTTAATTTTAGAGTGCCAACTTTCAATTCCAGACAAAATATCACTTTTTACACACCTATGCAAGAACCAATGTCATTAAAAAGTTGCCTATTTACGTTATGTCACATAATTTTAACTCTATATCTGATCTATGTGATATTAATCTCTGTTTAGTTCTATCCTTAAAAGAAACCATTCATAGACAATTTCATCCATAGCTTTATCCCACCATTATTATTATGTTACCTACTTTATTGAATACTAATTATTATTATAACTCGAACTAAACTGCTGTCATTATTATAATATTGTCACCCTCCAGTGCTATATTATTATAGTTATATATATTACTTTGTTTAAGTTAAGTCTACTATGTATCCTTATAATATAATTTTTTTTCTTATTGTATTTCATACATTTTGTCCTGTAAGTGGATTTTCTGTTGGGCAAATAAATAAATATTATTATTATTATTACTAATGTGGGGCAGAGACGAACAAACCGCTTTACATTGAAAGGACGGGGTTTAAACCACTGCGAATCCAAACTCAAATGCTAAATTTGAATCGTAGACTAGTATATACAGCGAGCGCTGTTTCTAGTCGAACAAGCGTTAAAAAGAAGGCAAATAATGACGTATATGGAATAGATTTTCCTAGGTTTTTTATTGTTCAGTTTTGTAGTGGGAATTTCGAAAATTATTAGAATTTAAAATAGGGGAGTGGTAATATTGGACCATAGTATACCTACTTATATCTGAATACCATCCTTTAAACCTTCGTGACTGTTCTCGATGATATAATGCAAAACTTGTTAATACAACTAAAAACCAGCATATTACTGTTCTTCTTTACAAATACTCTTAGTCACTGTCATAATTTCCATTCACGGTCATAATAGGTATGACAGAAACATTTTCCAATAACCTGAAAGTTTCTTTAGTAAATTACACAGCAGAAGAACCAGACTGTTATTTTAAAAGTGCTATCATCGTATATTTCACAGAATACTTTGTGGTTTGTTTCTCTAGGTATATCAATAATTACCAAAAGGGAGGAGTTGTGAAATAACTGGTATATGTAAAGATAGAAGGAACTTGAAGAAACAAAATTAAATATTGAAAATGTGAACTAATAAGATGTGCATGATAATGATTACTTGTTAAATAGAAACGTATTATTCATTAGAACCGGGCTTAACGTTGAAAAACGCACACGCCATAAGTTGCACCAACGCATTTATGAACGTAATTCGCCATAAAATCAGGCAGTCCGCTTTTACGGCTCGGTGTCTGTATATGTCACATGTATAGTAACAATAATAGTTGCATTGGACCATTTATATTTGAAAACATGTCGAGCAATTTCCAAATTTAAAATTTAACAGGACATGGGTGAAATCTCGGGTGAAATGCTGTGTCATGAATATCTCTTTTCATGAACTTGCGCAGAAAAATAAAGAGAAAAATTTCTACTACACAATACAAAACAAAAAGATAATAGTATATTGTTTTATTAGGATTAAAAGTGACACTTTGTTTGACGAGTAATTATGTTTGCATTTGCGAGGCAAAGCGCAGCGTAGCCGAGCGAACACAAAAATTGCGAGTCAAACAAAGACACTTTAAATCCGAATGAAACATGTTATTTTTTCTTCAAACGCAAAAAAAAATTCGAAATCTTTAAACATTAAGTACATACATAATTATTTTCGATTATACGACTTATAACAGTTTCATCGTGTTGCTTGTGACAAACACCATGTGATTGCTATGGATATTGTGTGGTTGCTAGGGATGCCAATAAATATAAACAAACATTCTATTTAAGCAAATAAATTGTGATTTATTATAGTCCATTATTAGAAAAAAATGTCTGATTGTGAAGATTTGTCGAGTATACCAGCAGAGGTGGTTGAAATTGCTAACGAAGTGACTAAATCTTCTACCACCAAAGTCGCGTGAGGTGTACGAGTGCTCATATAATCGTTTTATGTAATGGTGCTCTGAAAATATAAAATCGTATTCGGAAAGTGTTTTACTGGCATATTTTGCTAGTCTGTCTTCAAAAATGAAATGTTTCGCTTTGTGGTCACAGTATTCAATGGTGAAATCGACACTGACTTTCAAGAATGGCGTAGATATAAGTAAATTTTCCAAGTTGAATGCATTTTTAAAAAGGCAAAGTAATGGTTATATCCCTAAAAAAAGCTAGGGTTTTAACGAAGGACCAAGTTGAACAGTTTTTGGATGCTGCTCCTAACATACATTATTTAATGATGAAGGTATGTTTAAAATTAAAGAATGAAGTAGGTAAATTTTGTGAATTTTTTAATGTAGGTTGCCTTAATAATGGGAATTGCGGGCGCATGTCGTTGTGAGATGTCACTTGTCTTAAAAGACATGGGGGTTGGAGGTCGAACACTGTTGTAGAGGGGTATATAGAAGAATCTATAGAAAATAAAAAAAGTACAGCAAGAAAAATATTTTGACTCGATGAACCTAGTACTAGCACCAATGGGCCTAGTACGTGTAATAGTATCAATCCATTGAATCTCGATAATACAGCTGCTTGCAATAATGTACAAAATCAAAGAAAAATTAATCAAGATATGTGTTCCCACGATACCACTAAGAGTGTAACAGTTTCAGATATTGCTACCACCACCGTTAAAAATGTTAACAGTGTCGATTCTTCTGGTTTGTTTAATTTTTATTCAACTTGCTCAAACTGTACTTTCAATATTACTATCAATAAATAATAATAATTGAATGAATTTATATATCTAGCCTAATCAATAAGTTTTGTATTTCATTTCATTGTTTAATAATTTTGGATTGTGAGAATTTCATATTTTAATTTAAATAAACTGAATTAATATGAAAATGCTTAATTTTTACCTAAATATACTTGTAATCCTAGGATTGAAAGTGTTGACATTTTTATAGTAGTAACAAAAACATCAATTTTTGTGTCAGATTTTACCATTAAAAATGATGACTTTAGTGACGTTTGAAGAAAAACAATTTTATAAACCAAAACTGGGATAAATAAATGCGTTGTTCTGTGAAAATGCTGTAAGGAACTTTTTGCCCAGGTCTAGTCACTATGAATAATCGTTTGAGAAATTACGGTGCTAGAGACGGAGATTAATGGTTGAAAAAAAATTGGGAATATCGGGGCAATATGGATTGATGATTATTTAATAGGATCCGAAAATAACTTCGGACCTCTCATAAACCCACTGTTGTCACATAATTTAAAGTGTTACACGCTTAAATTAATACAGACTAATACATACCTCATATTATGTCAAGTTAAAACTTTCATCGTTTATTCTAACAAGCGTTTTGCTGGCCGTACTGGCAAGTAGTTTACTAATATGACAATTTTTTTTCAATTAATAATCCTGAATACTAACACTGGAGTAGTTTACACAAAAACGGAAATACTGGGTGCTACATTCGACGACCGTTAGGGCAAACATGACATTTAATCGTTCCCAGACGATACTAACTTGGTTGGCGAAACGAACGAAGGGGTATTGTGGAAATGTTTTAGTAATTATGGAAAATATTCAAACCACCTGGAGAAAAGATGATGTTACTTTTAGTTACTTCGTTTTACAGAAACAAAAAACAAAAGTAATATCTGATGGAATTTTTCCGTTTTAATTAGTTGCTGATAATAAATGACTAAAATTAATAACATTACTTTAATTAAACGTCTAATTAGCAACATCTATTTCAATAATAGCAATACGAGTAGTCCGCAATATAATTTAAGACTTCCTGTCGCAAAGGTCTAACAACTGAACCGTGGGGAACTCCCAATGTAACTGAAATTTTAGACTATAAACTCGCAATTCACAAATTGTTTCGTGTAAGATTCATAGAGATGAATATCAAAACTCCATCCGAGGATCACAATATCTTAGTAATGAATGAATAGGTTAATAATTAGGAGTCCTTACCTTTGCAATCCCTTTATGTAATCAGGGCGTGCCGGTTTATAATTTTTGACTAGCAGGTTGCAATACTTTAAAAGCCCGCCCCCGCGAATTTCCTCAGGGTGCCTCGTTGAGATCAGCTTTTTCTGCAGGTGATAGAGGGCCTCCTGGAAATCGCCATACACAGATTCTCCGACTACCGTCGGGTAGAAATTTTCACTTATGGGCAATTCACTGCATTTATAGAACAACAGGAGCGAATCCAAAATAATCTGGAACGAATCAACAGAGAACTCGAACTGTCTACGCATGCAGTCCACGAACTTCAACTCGACACCGCGCCCGCGCGAGTTTCCAAGAGATATGAGAGACCATCGGTCACCACCTGTATTACTATTCACTTTAACCATTTTACTAACATAGGCTTCTTTCAGGCTGCACGTAGAGATACGTTTTCGGCTGACGCCGTCAGGTAGCATTTCATAGAGAGAACTTAGGACTGCAGACTTGACTCTATCGAAGTTCCGCATCGTCGACAACTCCACTCCAAAGATGAGATCCAAATCGTTATATGGCTGGGTTTCGGTGGCGAGGACGTGAGAAGCGGCTCCACCGTTCAGACGGATGTCTCGGACGCGCATACCAGCGCCTCCGGAAGCTGTGTCTGCCTCCAGCTTCTCCCTGACTACGTTCACTAAGTCCCTGAGGCGGACTTCCAATGTGGGGAAGTTGCCGCGTCCGTGGATGCTGACTACCTCGTCCATCACGTCATTCAATCGGCATACTTGTTCAAAACTTAGAACTGCCAGTCGTTGTTGAGATTCCAGGTTTTTCGCATCTAGCTGTGTGGTAGTGCTGATGACGTATTCGTTTAACGTTAGGTTTTTCATAGCGCCTATTTCTTCCTCGTCGGAATCATCCTCGATGCCGCACTGTAACAAAAATAAATAAATTAATAAAATTCCGCAACGAAAAAACTGATTGAAATATAATTTATAACGTGTAAAGTCAAATCATCATTATTATGACCGCATGATTCTATTAAACTGGTAAAGGACAACACGAGATATAAGAAATAAAGAAAAGGATCTGTAAGTCTGAACTGTTTGTTGACGGAGAAAGGCAGTTAATTGAAAGGCATTATAACAACAAAGGTGTATGAGGTTATTTATCTATTTCCCTTGAGACATGTCGAAAATTGATGTTTTCTCACCATTGATAATAATCATTTTAAAGCTTCACCCGAGAAACATTGTTACACGTTTATTACTATTACTATTACTATTATTATACATATCTAATTGCATTATTTACAAAACAAACAGGGAAACCTAATACGTTACACATAAATGAATGAAACCTAACATGTAATTTATAATTTATCGACGCTGAAGTTCTAAAAGATTATCTTGTTGAATACAATGAATGAACTCTTTAACATCATATTTCGCACATTAAGTAACATATTATATTACCTTTTACGACGTATACAATTAAGATTGCTTTCATTGAATTAATCTTTTGATTTACAATAATTAATAAAAGTTGACGTTATTCAATGAAGATACGACACATTATTTTAGGACAAACAAAGGAGTCTAATTTTTTTTTAAGACGCAGTTATAAAAGCGTTCGTTTTATTATGGTCTAATTGGAACTATAAATATTTTATTATCAATGAATTATTTTCGATTAGTTATAATAAGTTAATTGATATAATTACATACATTTATGCTATTTATAATGTTTGATGTCTAGTAAATTACCCCAGTTTCTTTGTACAATATGCAAAGATGCAATATTTACTTTGGACTAAAAGGAACAGTAGATTTTTTTAATTGAATCGATTTAACTAAGAAAATGTAACTCTTTCCATGAAACAAATCTCTTCAGCGATTTTCCCATTTTTGGCCTTGGAAATTTAAAGCTGAGGCCACATTTGAGCATTTTTGCCCGAACGACCCCAGCACGCACGAACAAAGACGAGCAAATAATCCGAACAAAAGCTCGTTCCTTCAGCACGTTCGTCGTATTCGTTATGTTCCCATGTCACTTTCGAAGTTTTATTTATTAAGTACAGTCGGTTGCAACAGGAGCTTTTTAATTCTGTACAAATACTCAGTAATAAATAATAAGAATAAAAAAAATAGATACCTTGCTTAGGATTCATAGCACTGGGTACTATTATTGTTTATAAATATCGATCAACTGCAGAGACCTTTCTTTATCTCACTTCATTTTTATCAAAATTCTAAACCAAACTAATAAAAATAAACATCAGCATGTGGTTTTCAGCGCAAATGCTACGAACCACAAACTCTTATTATCCCGTCCAGACTGAATGCTCGGAGAACAATATTTTCTTTTAAGCAAATCTGATTTACAGCCATGCTGCGCATTCGATTCGCCTCAGAAACACGTTCAGACTAGCATTTGGCCTGTTCTGTTCGTTTGAGCAAAAATACTCAAATCTGGACTCCAATGATACAAATTCTCATTCTTAAAACATGTTGGTTCAAACTGAGTAGCAAACGTTTTATATGGGTGGTTCCAAATTAAGTTGGGACACACTGTGTATATAATCAATTATTATTAAATATTAAATGTTGATGATGATGCTGATCAAAAAAACCCTAATATGTCCTTTTAAAAAAATGTGACAGAACTGAAGATGAAGATTGAAGCCAATGAAGTATTCAGACAAAAAAAAATGACACATAGGAAAAGTAGATTTATTGTTACCATGCAGAATTGTTAACGTTGTTATAAGACGATATGTGTCAGGGAATTTTTTAATTAAATAAAATACAAATCAGCGGTAACAGATAATGGATTTTTCAATTACATTTATGATTGGTGACCTTCAGAAGTCTATGAAGTTTGGAGATAATAATTAAATTATACTGTTTTACGACCTTATTAGGTACGTTGACGATTAGAAATACAATTAAATCGTTAATAACTGAATTAGTTATTTTTAAATAAATTATTGGTTGATGTCTGGGAGGTAAATACTATAATCCTATAAAAAAACCTAATTTTCCTTAGTAACTAGAGCAACATTTAAAAAAAATGCAATAATTAAATCTTACGTTTGCGTTTGGTTTGGATAATCCATTTTTAACCATACATAAATGTGCACATTAATTTGTTTTTTCTATGCGATTAACAGGTTACATTATTTTTATTTTATTTAGAAATACACTACCCAACAGAACATGTTCCAATTACAGGGCAAGACAAATATCTACATAATTTTACAAAAAACAAAAATAATAATAAATAAATACTAGAAGTATAGATCACAATGGCATGATAAAAGTTAATTTAAATTTTAACAAGCAGTTCTTATATCAGTTATATTACAATTAAGAATACCTATTTTATTCTGAATACTATGACAGCTTTGACACAACATACACCGGCGAGAATTTTAATAAGTTGGTCCTCGGGAGAGGCAGATAAAAATGATTAGTAAGTCTTGTTTATACCGATGGTATACTAATGTATACATTAATTTTAATTACCAGTTCGGGACGCTTTATTTCATTTCTGAGCAATTAATTTGAATAAAAAAGTGACTGAGTGAAAAGTGTTCTCCTGATAAGTTCAGTGGCATTAAATCTCGCTAATAACACATTGTATAGAAAACCTATTGGTGGATCAATTTTATCCTCTGTTATTCCCAGATCTTTAAATGAATCAGGCTTATTCAGAGCTATCTGATTTATAACATGAGTATGTTGAAAAGCATTCAGTTTACTGGTATATGTCGTGGCATTTACATTTTGAGGCATTAAGGGGTAGGCAGTTTAAAGTGCACCAGGTATTTCTTGCATTGAGATCTGCTTCCAAACGCATACAATATGATTAATCAATAGCCAACTACAGTTTGAGGTCATCCGCGTAAAGTAGACAATGCCATTTTAGGTCGAGCACAATGTCATTAATAAACAGAATGAAAAACAGTGGACCCAATACGGATCCTTGTGGAACACCGGACGTAGTAAAAATCTCATCAGACTTACAACCACGGTACTGAACGTATTGCTTGCTATCTTTTAAGTAAGAGGAGCAAAAGTAATAAATTTTTGTTGAAACGAAATTCATACAGCTTTCTTAGTAAAATACCGTTGTCAAGTCTGTCGCACGCTTTCGAGAAATCAGTATAAATAACATCGACTTGACCATTATCATCCAACACACCCGAAATAAATCAAGTTATTATGTCTAGATGCGATGTTTTCATCAAGCTACATAAATACAACAATACACTAAAACCAAATAATTTTTGTATTTTTCTTTTTTAATGAAAAAAAAAAGGTAAATATTAGGCATTTGTTTTTTGTGTATTGACTAGTCTTGAATGAAGAGAAACTATTTAAATATTCAAAAAAATATATTGTGTACCATTTCCAAGAATACATCGTCGCATGCTATGCTTCCTGCGTGCAGATCACGCTTGTCACTGATCATGAGTACAGCGTAGTACACTTCACTACACCACCACAACACAGGAGTCGTAATAGACCCCGAATCCAAATAAACCGGCGACGGTGGAGGGAAATGTGTCTCGGTTATGCAGACGACGGTTCTGTGCACTGGTACTCTGGTTGCTAGGTGACACGCGTCTGGAGAAGAGATTCGGATGAGGATGGAATGAACGGGATAGCGGCGCCGCGAAACCGAGTGACGTCACTGGATTCGCGTGGGTGAACTGAATGGAAAGCGTGGGCGAGGGTGTAGATAGGATACGCGTCGTAACGCCTACGCGACCAAGAACCCCAGGTCCTAAATACTAGCTATCGATTGTTGCAGTTACTTCTGGAACGATGCCTCGGAGCAGTCATTGTTTTAGGGGCTTTTACTGGGCGACAAAGTCTGCAAGCTTTATTCAACGACGCAAAAAGTAGCCAGTATTGTTGTTATTATATTAAAAGTTCTACAAAAAAATAAACTAGATACATAACAGCAAAATAGTACTTGTACTTTTATACAGGTGGAAAATGATTGACCGAAATTGTCTATTTCCGCCAAGTAGCGCAGCGTTAACAGGGGGATGGCTGATTTCCTTAAAAGTCTAAAATAATTCCGCAATTCCGATTCACATAAATTTACAGTGCGCTGTGCAATAGTTTTCGTGTAACTGATTAGTTATTCAGCTACTGCGACTATGTAAAAATTCACCACCTTCTTCTCAAGAGGTTTATAAACTAGTCCGCTGGAGTTGCCTATACCTTAGTTTGCAATTTATAAACTGCTGCTATTGGCCTCACGATATGTTTGGAATAAATAGTTAAATTTTATAATTAGCTAATAGACAAGCTATGAAATAACTATAAGTTCACTATTTATTTTGTCATATAGTAATATTATTTGGTTTAACAAAATTCAGTTCAAGAAAACGCTACAAGAAAAAACAAAACACAAATGAAATCAGTCATGTTCTAGGATCTCTACTTTATTGATTTTAAATCCTTCAATTTCATCGGTTGGCTGTTGGTACATCTGCCGCATTTAGTGCATTTGCCGTTCGAAATTAACGATCGACGTCTACCTGCGGAAAATGAACTGCAAACGCAACAGTTGCGATTGTACACTAGCCACATACGGAGACTTTGGAGCGCGCGGAAAGCCGAGGCGTTCCGAAGTTCCCTCTGGAACGGCACGCATCAGGAGCGTCCCACCCCACAAATGGTCAAACATTTTGCACGAGTTTTAGCCGGCATCTTGTGGTATCACGTTGAAAAGTGTTTGTTAATGTGCTAGAAGTGTCCCATATTGGGCAGGTTTAGAATGGCTTGTGGCATTTTAGAAATCTAAAAAGCTTTATTTGGAGTGTCGTATTTTACGAGGGCTTGTGCTTTAAAAGTAATAATAATTATGTTAATGCTAAATACAAAAAGAAGAAAGGCTATTACATGTGGTATGCTATATGCCTACGCGTGTATCCAAAACTTAGAGGATGTTCAAATTTTCCCTGGTCACATACATAAATTATTTAAATGAAACACCCTATATATACCTATAATTTTTTGGGATATTTTTCAAAAATATAAACATGTTGGGATATAATCTCAATCTCATGAAATAAAGGGTACTCAACATTTCAAATTTATTCCTTAGATGTCATAATGCCAAAGTAACAGATTTTCTTATTATTAAACACCTATACAAAAAAAAAAAAAAATCAAATATAAACATGTTGGGATATAATCTCAATCTCATGATATACAGGGTTCTCAACAGTTCAAATTTACCCCACTGATGTCATAAAGCCAAAGTAACAGATCTTTATTATTAAATATACGAAAAAAAAATCAAACAGATTTTGTTGCATGTCGGTCGATTGGAGTACAATTTGATATATTTAAATAGTATACAGTGTGTTTGGAGTTTCCCTGGCCAAATGAGGTTGTATTTTTTTTTTGGAACACACACTAAAGATTTAGTATATTTTTTGAGATTACACACCAACATGCTTATATTTTTGAGAAGCATTTTTCTCAAGGATTCTAAACATTTAATAATATACAGGGTAGTCCATTTAATACAACAGAACTTTATTTGACCAGGGAAAATTTCAACATGCTGTATAAGTTTTGATTACATTAATTTGTAGTCTGATTGATATACAACAACTTTCATACTAGACTTTTTTTCTGTATCTATAAAGTTTTTATGTGGACCTATATCTTAAGTGGTACACCCGATACCTATATTAGAGGTCAATTTAAAGAAATCCTTAAATTTCAAGTTTGTATGCGAAAACTTGAGTTAGGTAGCTGTTTTGCAGTTTAAACCATTTATAAAATGTGTCCATTTAAAGGCGTTTAAACTAACTTGCAGGAAAAAAAAATCTATACTACGTAAAACCAACCGTTTTTCCCTCTTACGAATGGAAGATTTCCTCTTACATCTGCTTTATAATCCAGTTGCTATAGTTACTTAGTACATTTACATTACAAAATTATTTCTTGTAGGTACCTACTTATCGATTGTTACCCATATCTAAAAGACTATTATAGCGACCGTATACACGTATTTTCAGCACCGTGTTATTTTTCGGGGGTATTGATTGTATGAATCTAAATACTTTGCACAAAAACTATCTTTCAGCTTTGAAATGCCATCTTGAACGTGTAGATATCTTTAATAGAAAATTTTTTACAGCTAAAGATATTAAAGCATAAAAATGAGGTTTTTTAAATGCTTTAAATCGGGCGGCAGGAACTGACGCATGCGAAAATTAAATGACGGTGGATTTCCTTCTTTGGAACCCTAAAGAAGATTCTCACAAAGTTTGAGCAAAGTCTAAAATAGTGGAGCCACAAAAAAATTTTTTTAGACGATTTCATATGGAATGATTCTTAAGTTAAAAATTGTTTACGGTAAATTTGACTGATGGAAGGCAACAAAATATTTCTAAAGGAATTTAAGATTATTACAAGAAATTTTCTAATAACCATTTTATTTTTTGTGTACCCAATTTAAATTGTGGCTTAATTTCGTAATTAACATTTAGAAATACAAAATATTTCAGCACAACTTTACTAATTTAATTATGATTTTGATATACTTCAAATTACCGTTGCGTCACATTAGGTTCATTCATTATATTCACAAGAACAATAATCACAGAACTGTGACGCATTATCTCTATTTCTATTGTATTTGAAAGTATGACCTTGGAAGATCAGCTGTGCTGTGTTTTTAACCGCCTGACTTTAATTAGGTATGTTTTATTGTACCTACTCGTATTTGCTAAACAAGTTTTCTTTCTATTTGTTGTTCGCATCATGACATGAAAATTTACGTCTTAATTTTCACACGTGCACACATAAATAAAACCAACAAGAAACAAGGGAAATGTGACATTCTAGTCTAATATGGCCTAATTGTTTTAATCACAATATGAGCAGTTTTGCCTCGAGTACGAATATAAACGGTGAGTTAGTCAGTCCCATACTTTTAAGAAAAATATTACATTAAGATTAAGGACCTTGACATTCAGATTCAGAAAAAGAGGAGGCAAATCCCATTTAACACTCATCGTCATCAACAAGCGCTCACGTTGTAAACCTTCACTCTTCAGCAAACGCTAAATTCCATAAATTCGTAATTTCAACCCTCAACTGACTTTCATAAAAATAAAACTTCAGGAAAAACATTTCGCAAGAGAATTGGTATCCAGACTTTTTAATCTAGGCTTTTCATTTTCCAATATCCTCGCCCCTGCCTTTGGGATATCCTTTTAACCACAATTTATTAGCACTTTTGTGGATCCGCAGGATTTACTTGTTGCACGCCAAATCTAATATGAAGTTCATCCAAGATAATAATAAATAGGTAGCCCGCAGAGAAATGTCTAGATTTATCCAGACAATCCGGATTAAATATATTGCGTGGGGATCATGAATGAAAAAGTAATTGGGGGATATGAACACCGTTTTTCATGTTCCAAAGAGAACAATGACTGGAAGATTCAAGTTTAAATATTAATAAAATAGATAGACACGAAATGTTACAGTTTAATTATTAGTATAAGAATAGTCGATTAAATGTCGCCCATCAACTTTCATATAATAATAAAGAATTTCTTCAAAATGTCGAACATTCTGTAACTTTTCTGGAGTAATTTGACGGAATTCGTGCGTCATACGCTGCTAAAAAAATTGTTAAATTCTATTTATAATGGTATTTTACTTTTTAAAATGTTAGAAAAACGCTTCGATGTAAAAAATGTCAAGAACATTTTAATGATGTTTGCAAAGAAACAATTATTTCAGTAGTGTGCGATATTATTTCTATCGCTTATTGTGAATTGGGACTGGACCATAACAATCAATCAATCAATCATTTATTTTGTTAAAAACAATTACAAATTGTGTAAAAATAGTCAATTTGGTGGTACAATATATCATTATAGGTGGTACCTACAAATAATATAAAATTACACACGTAAACATAACCGATCATATGTAATACAAAAATACAGTAAAATAATAAACATAACAATCATAACACTGAGTACAAGAAAATTATCTGATGTGGTGGGTGTTTGACAGTTTATTGTGCAAAGAATTTTGAAAGCATTACAATCCCATCCCTATAAAATCCATTTGGTGCATGAACTCAATGAAACTAACAATGATCGGCGTTTACAATGTTATAAGTTGATAAGCGAAAGGATTATTAATCAGATCTTTCGTTTATTTTTTCGATGAATGCTCATTTTTCACCATAATTGTGGTTATTGGGCAGGTATCAATCCGAGGATATTCTGCACGAAGTACATACGTAACATCCAGAAAAATTAAATGTCTGGGCAGGCATTTTTGGTGATCGTCTTGTCAGACTTTTTATCTTGCCTGGTAATTTGATTTGATTGTGAACTTTTGGATCAAAGATTTCCTGGTCCCTGCAATGAAAGGAGTGGCCTGCGAGATCACCAGATTTACCTCCATTAGATTCCCTTTTATGGGGCAATTTAAAGAGTAAAATTTATGTAACCCAACCCAACATCCGTTAATTTTAAATAGTGGACCACTCTTCTGTAACATTACATTTCTTAATACATTTCTAAATTGTAAAATGATTGTTCTAATTAAATTAACTGATTCTTCTGGCACTTTCCATTCTTTTACGAAATTCCTTATATTTACGAATAGTTCTCTCCTCTGAAAATAGATTTTCTCCTCTAACGCATTTCATATAGAATAATGTATAGGTTTCAGATCTGGTGAATTTGGTGGCCAGTGTTTTACTGCTAAAATGATGATGAAATTTAAATATGAGCAGTTCAAATTTTGGTTCAGTCAAATATTGATTTTTTTTTTGTGAACTCAAAAAATCTCATATCCAGTATCCAGTCAAAATGCTAAGTTTCGAAACAAACGTATTTTATCTTCTAAACGTAATGGGATTTTTAAATTAAAATATGCAGGATTTATTACAATTATTTTAGATCGCTATCTAATTTATTTTAAAATATTGCCAATAAATATGTACTTTTTTATCAGTCATTATCGCAAATGTCAACATTTCCTTACGAGTTAGGTATAGTACATCAATATTTGTCGACTTTATCATTTCTATCTGAAGTTTTGATTAAGATGGGGGCAATCAGGGCGATATTGTAAAGTTTGGGGAAATAATAATACCACAAACGACACAAAAAATCGGAACGATGATATGCAGCATTCTAGTCAAATTGTGAAAAACGCCTAATTTTCTGTAACCTGGACTAAATTAATTATACCACACCCCAAGGCAAATTTATTATCCACAACTATAAAACCGACGCACAGTGGACGGAAACGCCGAAAAGCTGGCCAAAATATAAAGGCATTGAGCTATTTTACTGAAATTGTGCATACAGTGGTTTTTTATGTCGCTGATCAAGAGTCCGAAATTGAATTTTGAAAAAACAAATCCCCTCAAAACATACCAAAAATCGCCAATTATCGCTGCATTTTTACAAAACTTTGTATACAGTTTTTTGGGTCGCTGATGAAGAATTCCATATAGAATTTCAAAAAAATTACGGTCAAAAATATATACATAGTTGAAAAATTATTATTGAATTGAAGCGAATTCATGTGTTTCATTTGTTTCGGGAAAATTAGGATCTGGGGAATGGAATAAAAATGTATAATGACTTTGAACGCATGAGTTGAGAACGCATGACATTCTCATTTCATGAGAACGCATTCAAAATGAGTCCACTTTATGGTGCACGAATGTGCATGCATCCGTGCATTCGCGCGCAATTTGGTCAATATCTCGCAAAGATGCAAAAAGATGCAGCTAATTTTTTATACACTTTCGAAAAAATGTTCATTGAACACATCCAATAAGTTTCAAGACCAACCATCACTAACCGCGTAACTTATGGCTTTTTTTGTGGAGTTTATGTATCGTTACATGTACAAAAATGCACTCCACTTCGATAATTATTTACTAATTACCATATAAATAAACTGATCTGATACTGAGATATTTTAATTGTACTTACTTTCTGATGCAGAATCCATTTTTATGACACAGAAAACTGCACTTTGAGAATTCTTACGCTGCAGACAA
>JANEYF010000761.1:257500-267500 GCA_029963845.1 Rhamnusium bicolor
TTATGCTTTCATGTAATGGTTTATAGTTCTGCTACACGCTATAGGTGACGCAACAAATGAGCGTATTAAAGAAAAGTTCGCAAGTGTGTTAAATAAAGACACCGGTTTTACCAAATTAAGACAAATATGTGATGGTGCAGCCCCAGATTCGTCAAGTGCATTCAAAGACTATTTTACGTATGCGTGTATTACATCAGTAGATGTCGAACGGTGGTTTTCAAAATATAAGAATATATTTTTGCCAAAGCGAACATCTTCTCCAGTTTGTGATAAGCAAGCTAGTTCATCAAACTAGTTAAGAGGATAAGTTTTACGTACATTGTTATAAATTGTAACAGTTTATTGTTTCTCGTATTAGTTAATTTCGCGTACGCCACTGTCCCACGGAACATTTTTGACAGTCCTTCTTTTGACATAATAATGACCCTTAAGCTTGTTGCTTCAAGTAACAAGCTATTAGCACATTATAAGAAAAAATTATCGCGTGATTATCAGTCATTATAGCTGAAAATTATCTGACCAACTAATCGAATTCCTATTGTGCATAGTTTTTCACAATATTGTCGTCAAATCTTAGGCTCTCGGCTGGTAAAAACATTTTTTTTAATATTTCGAAATTTATGCGGTTTTAAAGTAAATATGATAAATAAATATTCTAAAAACTTTTTAAACGCGTTTAAATAAATTAGAATTGAATACCTTATTGAATAATACACATTTCAATACAATAGTTATAAAAATAAAAACAAGAATATAAAGATCTGCCGAAAACTGGTTAGTGAAAGTCGTGTTTTGAATAATACTTTAAAAATCTCAGCTGGTAAAAACTATCGGTTATTTTCCAGGGGCTGTATATTGTTGTACATTTGTATTAATGGATTTAAAAAATACAATTTCAAATTCTTGCACTGCATATGAACTCTATTGGATATTTTTCGACAAACTACTGACCTGGAAAGTTTTCTCCGTTAAAGTCATATTGTACACCACCAGGACACAACTTGACCCGACAACCGTAGCAACGAAACTAAATTTTTAGGTTCATAGAATATCACACCTTATCTTAGATAAACGAATTTTATCTAAATATTTTGTATGGATATTATCAGCCGAAATTCCCGTATTTCCATATAATTTCGGGTACAAGTACCAACATGAAAATACTTTTAAACTACCACTAACACCTACGCTGCAAATTTAACAGGTTCGCTTGCCGAAATTAATTTGGAAAACAGCACTAGAGCAAGCCAATGTGATATTGTATTATTTTCAACAATAATTTTGATGTAACAATGTTTTCATACCCGTTACTTGTAAGATTCTGTACAACTTAACCAATCCACGCTGGGAGCCGACAACGCCACATATGCGTGTACTTTTTTTACATCGTTTTTATCCATATAATGCTAATAACACCGAGCACCAATTTCCACATAATTCGCTACGAAGTATGCTGCGGTTAATCTTCCGAAAAAAAATCCATACTCCTCGGCTGGGAATCAAACCCGGGACCCCGGGGTGAGAGTCTACTGTTCTAAATGATTGACTACAGTCATAAATGGTCAATAATAAAATATTTAAAAAATCACAGGCTGGGCCTCGCAACACAGCTCCAACCTCACGCCTATGATATGTTTATTTCAATTTCACTAAATTATTTCTTGAATGGGTTCTTATTTACTACGTTACACTAAAATGAAGGTCGCATGTAGTAAATATCCTATAAAAATAATTGCACGTTGCTAATTTAACGCGTAGAACCAAACCAAATGAAAAAATTAAATATACGCTGTTACATAGGTTTCAAATAATAATAGTGATTTGTTTTTACCAAGAAGCATATTATGTACAGGAAAAAACAACGGAGAAACAGATTAGTATTAACATTACGAAGTGACATTGTTGTCAAGGTCGTTCGTTATATACATTAAATTTGTGCACCATTACTTTCTCTTTCTATCTCACCGGATAATATTGTTCTCTATCTACGCCAGTCACTTTTTAATTATGTAAATAGCAGGCCCGGCACCAGAGGTTTAAAGGAATTTATTTTTTTCTTGCGTCGGCGATTGCCCTTGGGAACGGAAATAGGCCGCCTTTAAATGATTTTAAAAAATGTCATAAGATTATGAAAAAATAATTTATTGAAGAGTTAGTTTCTTAAAGAGCATCATTATTGTACATTTATTTGCACACTTGGCATGTTAATTTCACATTTGTGGCGGTTATAAAAAAAAAATCGACGGAAAATCTTTCAAAGAGTATTTAGGCTGTAAACAATTTCTCCGGAGTAAGACGACGAATACGCAAAACAGTTATAGTTAGAAATATTAAGTTAATAAACTGCAAGTAATATTCAAAAAATTCGTTCTATAAAATAGTTTACCCCAGATCTTTTAATTGAAACACAAAAAATCAGGAAAATGGAAACTTTGACAGCGAAAAAGAAAAGTTAAAGAAGGAGCAGCAATATTATTAAGTTAAATATCTGTACATGAGAGCCATCTATGCATAAGAGCCATAAGTCCAAATTTCTTAAAACTATATTATTGGTTTAAAATCACTTGTTACGCCCATTACAGTCTAGTAAGGCATTAGTGTGGGTAAAAATATCTAAATGTTTAATTTTACAGAAAATATGGTTTAAGTCTAAACTCAGGTACAGATATGTATTTAATGGTTCCATAAAATGTCATGTTAACACAAAAACCTTAATATCGTGTTGCCGAAGTCTGAAGTACGGCTAGTCACAAACCATTCAAGGATAGCTCGCCGTGTTGGATCATGCGCCGCTGTTTTGATCACGTTGGTTTTTGCTGATAGCCTCCTTCCACATTACTATTGTGTAATATAAATATCGACTAGGTACATATATAAATATCTATGAATATCAATAAACAATCTTATACATACGCCTAATCTACATTCTCCATTAATGATAATAAAAAAAGGGTCAAGAGAGAAAACAGTTTTAGTACATTTTCATTGTATTATAACAAAATTGAGCAATAATAATTAAATATTTCAAATAATATAAACGCGATATATCGCACGAAAATCTGTGGCGACGGTCCTGTGTAAGCATCTGGTTTTATTTGGGTTGATGTTACGAATGTTATTTCATTCGTTTACAACTTGTTATGCAATATAGTGAACGTATATGTATGTATATGCATATGAAAACTTAGCTTTCCTGTTCTAAGTTAAGCTTTATTTAAATTAATGTAATATTTAATTATTTAAAAATTGAAGAAATTCCAAAATAGACGCTGAGGAAAGTTACATTACTTAATTTGTCCTTGATCGAACTCGAATATCTACTTTAATGTCATCTTCTAGGTAAATTAGGTTTTTGATTAAGATTAATGTGTTTTTTTGAACAGCTTCGTGAATGTCGTTAACTAAATTGTATGCTACAGTTACTGGGTCGATTTTCCAACAGCAAAAAAAAAAAAAATAAATGCCTGAATACTTTCTTTATCATAACATAAGATATAATTAAATTACGATATAAAAAAAAGTAACCACATAAATCATATGAAACCTATTTCTTATTTAGTCAGGATTTCCCAATTTTACAAGGAAAAATAGATAAACAGATAACTTTTAACACCTTTTATTTTAACAGACAAAGCTACACGAGTCGCTTTTCACAAAGGACTAATCGGGCCTTTAGTTTTATTTCTTATTCTCAACCAGTATGTACTGATGTCATCTTTTCTTAAAACGAGCTCAATGTTTTATACACTATTACATTTGTTTTGGTTCAGCGTCTACACTGATATTGAAATCAATGCGCACAGATGTCATCCTTTCTTAAAATGAGCTCAATTACGCGGGTGGTGCTGGAGACGTTAGAAAAATTTGACCAATCAAAAGGTCAAGTATTGATGTTTGTGACCGATGGTGCCGCAACAATGCGCTTAGTAGGCCGTTCTCTTCAAGAACACGGTTGTAGGTTAGTACATGTTACGAGTAAAGTGCCATGCTTTACACCTTGTGGCAGAAACTATTCGACAAGGTTTTCCAGAGGTAGATGCAAAAGTGTTTCTTAAATCTTCTAAACGTCTTCGCGCATTTCATAGCAAGTATCCCGGTATTCCCGAACCACCACAGCGGATTCTTACACGTTGGGGAGCATGGTTGGAGGCAGCATTTTATTATGCTGAATATTTACAAAAAAAAGCTGTGATACTACAAATCAATCCAGACGAGGCTGCGGCTATTAAGGAAAGCCAGACAAAATTCGAAGATGCTTCTGTTGAAGTAGCTTTAAAAACTATTCACAAAGACTATAAAGGATTACATGACGCCATACAAAACTTACAAAACAGTGCGTTGTCGTTAGCGGAGTCACTGCAAATAGTGGACGAAGTAAATCGACTGTTACACTCTATAGGTGCCGCAAAAAATGAGCCCGTTGGAGAGAAGTCCGCACGTTGTTAAAACCAGTTTTACCACATTAAGACAAATTTGTGATGGTACTGATTGTGCATCTGCAGATCCGTTAAGTGAGTTCAAAGACTATTTTAAGTATGCTTGTATTACATCAATAGATGTCGACCGGTCGTTCTCAAAATATTAAGCATATTTTTTCACCACGTCGATTTCCAATCTAACAGTTTGTAGATATGACAAATTTTTTACATCACAGTCCGATTTAAACGTAGAAATCCCATCAGATAAGATAATTTGGTAACATTGAAAATGAAACTGGCCTTAAGCTGGAACCCTGTGGTGCGACATTTTATCAAATTAAATAAACCGTTTTTTTTTGAAAACCTAATAAAATTGGGCAGATAACATTCTATTCTAAATAAAAAGTGAGGTCGTTTTCAATGGATATTTAACTTAAAATAATATCCTTGGGTCATTTTATTTTGTTTAAGAGTAGGGAATTCAACAAAACACACGAGTTACTTCATCCCCACTGAATAAAATCAAAGGATTTAAATCGGGTAATAGCGGTGGCCAGGGTGTCAACTATGTTAGGCCATTTAAAACTAAAACTACCCACCACATATCTTCACACAGTAGTCAGTACAGTCGACTTGATGGGGAAAAAGTGAGGATACAAGGACAGTTGCAATTAATTAAAATACGTATTTTAGGAAAGAAACACAACTATATACATATGCCCGTGTTAATGGCAGTAAGGTATAATCATTTATTTTATCCCAAAAATGTCACTGTTCTTGTCAGTCTAATAGCACGAGAAATAGATATTTAACACACAGAGGGACATCTCACAATTAATTTCATATATTTGCTGTTCAATGAGATTATTTTGATAAGTTTTTATTTTTATTTTAAACGCCTTTTTAGATCGTCTTGTAAGTATATCATCGGATTATTTAATTAACTTAAATATATTATTTATCATCGGATTATTTAATTAACTTAAATAGATTATTTGAAAAATAAAAGTATGCGATTGGAGTGATCTTTGGCAATTTGCAAGTCATGACGATGTGAATGATAAAATAAGTGAAACCATTCATTATCTTTCTCAATAATTTAAGTGCTTGAGAGTTTTTTTGCATTTATTATTAGGTTATCGTGTAAGTGACGTAAAGCAACATAAACACATTATTTCAATATTTATTATCGAATATCACAAGCATTTTAACATTGGTAAAGTTGTAATATTTGATGATAAAACTGTCGAGTTAACATTGCCCAGAAATACCTCAATTTATGGCATGGGTATGCTTAATGCAGCAAAATATGGACAGTATACAGTGTTCCACCTAAGAGGGATTCTTCTGTAACTATGTAACTGTAAAATTTATAAAAAAAATGGTTTTAATAAAAATTGTCTAGAATCATGTGAGCCATGTAAATAAAATATTTTTAGCTTTACAGGGTGTTCCATTTCCCGTGGGCGCTACATAATTTTGTTATTTTAAACGGAACACCCTGTATATTATTGCATTTTTGAATTCCTTGGTTAATATTAGGTAGAGTTTATTAAATGTACATGGTATTTAAATCTTACCGTTTTCGAGATATTCAGTTGTTTTTGAAAAAAATCACGATTTCAGCTCTCTAAATGAGGCTAGATAGCATCTAAACCGTAAGAGTTAGAAACGTGAAGTTTTCACAGTTCGTTTTGGCATAAATTACTCTATCTTGTCATCTGTGAGCAAAACGTGTACGTTATTCAGATTGGGAAATACTGAGACCTACATTTAATAATCTTACGAGTTGAAAAACTTTTTTTTTTCAAATAGAATGACCCATATTAATTGTCATGGGTGAATTCAAAATTGAATGCCCTTTCGACTAATATAAGGTTGTCCATACTTATCTCTAACAGTTTTCCAGAAAAATCAGGTTCTTTTCTAAAGTACGAAAAAGTAGCTATGTAACAGCGTCAAGAAAGCCTTGCAAACAATGTTTATTGCACTGTTTGACACAAAGCAAATTAAATGTCACTCTAGTTTTGATTAACGTTGACGTTGTAGTTATTTTGCTAAGTAGAGAGTAAAAGTTTATTATAATATTTTCAAAATGTCAATGACGCAGGAAGAAATGATTGATATGGTTTTTGTCCTCGGTGAGTGCGAAAGAAATCCGTTATTGGCATCACGAATTTGTGCACAGCGCTATCCAGACAGACCACATCCACGGCGTAAAGCCTTTCAACTAGTGCTTGATAGGTTTTTAAATACTGGTAATATTCGACATACAAAACGAAATCGCCATAAAACTGTAGTTACGGAGGAAAATGAATTTTTTGTGCTGGGGTGTATTCAGGAAAACCCGCAAATAAGTGTGCGACAAATTAGTCACACAACGGGTATTAGTACAACGTCGATACATAGGATTTTTAAAAAAGCACAGTTATCATCCTTATCGCATCCAATTACACCAAGAGTTGCTAGAAGTAGACTTTCAGCGGAGACTGGAGTTTTGTCAGTGGGCACTTGAGATGTTAAATCAAGATGATGATTTTTTTAAACGGGTCATGTTCTCCGATGAGGCTACTTTTCATAAAAATGGTTTCGTTAATCGTCATAATTGCCATTATTATGACACAGTAAATCCTCACCAATTCCGGACAACTCATAGCCAACACAGATGGTCTTTGAACGTGTGGGGAGCAATTTTGGGAACCCAAATCATTGGACCATTCTTTTTTGTCCAGCATCTAACTGAAGCAGTTTATTTAAACTTTTTAACAAACACTCTAGAAGATTTGTTAGGCGACATTCCTTTAGCTACACTTCGAAGAATGTGGATGCAACATGATGGTGCTCCACCTCACAATGCCGCTGCGGTTTGTCAGTTTTTACACGAAACTTTTCCCAACAGATGGATTGGGCGCGGGGGACCAGTGAGTTGGCCTTCAAGGTGTCCAGATATGACAAGTTGCGACTTCTTTTTTATGGGGATTTATAAAAAGTAAAGTTTACGTTACACCACCAACTACCGCGGAAGATATGCGGCAGCGCATTACAGTAGCATTTCAAGAAATTACGCCACACATGCTGACCAATGTTGAACAGTCTTTTAAAAACCGAATTCGTTTGTGTATTAATCAAAATGGAGGACACTTCGAGCAGTTGATGTAAATCAGCGTTCTAAGTATTCTTCTCCTTGTTGTGTTCCGAGTTTCAGTTTGTTTCGTTTTGAGTTTTGTTTTAGTTGTTGTTAGTGGTTTACTTTTATTTGTCCACTTTTTAAAAATGCCAGTAAATATTGACACTGTCAGTCCCTAGCCTGATAAAATGTGAGGGAAAATAAGCTTCTTGTTTACTTGTTTTGCAAGGCCTTCTTGACGCTGTTACTTGTTTTGCAAGGCCTTCTTGACGCTGTTACATAGCTACTTTTTCGGACTTTAGAAAAGAACCTGATTTTTTTGGAAAACTGTTAAAGATAAGTATGGACAACCTTATATTAGTCGAAAGGGCATTCAATTTTGAATTCACCCATGACAATTAATATGGGTCATTCTATTTGAAAAAAAAAGTTTTTCAACTCGTAAGATTATTAAATGTAGGTCTCAGTAATTCCGAGTTTGAATAACGTACACGTTTTGCTCATAGATGACAAGATAGAGTAATTTATGCCAAAACGAACTGTGAAAACTGAACGTTTCTAACTCTTACGGTTTAGATGCTATCTAGCCTCATTTAGAGAGCTGAAATCGTGATTTTTTTCAAAAACAACTGAATATCTCGAAAACGGTAAGATTTAAACACCATGTACATTTAATAAACTCTACCTGATATTAACCAAGGAATTCAAAAATGCAATAATATACAGGGTGTTCCATTTAAAATAACAAAATTATGTAGCGCCCACGCGAAATGGAACACCCTGGAAAGCTAAAAATATTTTCTTTACATGGCCCACATGATTCCAGACAACTTTTATTAAAACCATTTTACAGTTACATAGTTACAGAAGAATCCCTTTTAGGTGGAACACACTGTATATACCAGTCAAAATTTGATTATCTGTTTGGTTTCTCAGATATATGTGAAAGAACCGATAAATTAGTTTTAATTATAATTATCTTCAAGCGAAACTGGGCATTTTCAAGCAATTTTAAAACCAGGATTTTCAAAACTATTAACTAGTTTTTGCGCAACCTGTACCTCACAATCAAGACCCTTTCCAGTAATTTTGTTTGTCAAACGTAGTATTGGTTAAACAAATTTAAAATGTATTTAGCGCTCGCCTCTGCCAGATAAAATTTTTAGCTGCACTCGACACTAAACAGTGGAATTGCGTGTGCAAAAAATTAACTAATAAACGCCAAGTATGCAAAATCTCACATATACAGTATAGAAAATGTTCGTTTTTCAATTGTTCATCACATCGTCCTAAAATATACAGTGTTCCATTTAAAAAAAAAATTAGAAAATTCAGTTCAAATAGTTGTAAATTTAAAAATTATTTTTGGCTACCCTGTATACTTTAAGGAAGTGAAAATGGATGAGTGTCATCACACAGATGTCTCATAACTGGCACTAACATATTTTGTCTTAAAATCGATAATTGTGACTGGTGATTTTTTAAATATACACGTAAATGGCATAATTTCAACAAAAAAAAAATCATTACATCCAAGTGACTGGGAGAAAGTCAATAATAATACAGGAGTGGAAGGGGGTCACAAAGAGGTTTCAAAAAATGTTACATGGCATGATATACATGGCATTCCATTTAAAAAAATGTTAGTTGAACCTATAGAAACGTCTTGGCTTACCATGCATATTCGAAAATAATTTTCGGTTATACACTTTTTTGTCTAGTTTATTTACATTTTTAAATCAAGTTTCTAGCTATCATAGAACTCGACATATCGAAGTCGGACGCACTATTGCCCCACCCTTGTATAACTGTTTACAATTATTTCGTGGAAATCAAAAACAAACTGTATAAATAAATACATGACTAATTTTAATACACATATTTTTTTAGGCGAAGAGTGTCAACAACTCTATTTTCACATAAAAAACATTATTTTTATAATGTTTATTGGCAATTACATGTTGAGTTTTTGGTCGCAAGACTAACACAATGTTATCAAGTATGATGTAGGTAAATAAAAACCTATTTACATGTTCATCCTTCCAAACACATTTTTTGTTGTAAAATTCTTGTGGAATTCATTTTTTGTTTTTAATCAATATTATTTAATGGTTATTTCTCCGAAAATAAAGATCATATATACGGAGTGTTAACGGATTTGGGCAACCATTCGATCACGGACCACGTAAAATCGCGTGTGAATAACAAGTACAGAAAAACATTCAACGACATCTAATATTTCGTAAATATCGCCCCGTGTAAAAAATAACACACACATTTATTCTAGTTTTGTGGTACTAAATAAGCATTTCTAAATAAAAAACGGTATACCCCAAATGGGCCCCTCCCTATCACATATTTATTAAAATATTAATTATTCGTTATTGATGATACTTGATACCATCAGAAAACAAAATCAGATAACTTGTGTACTATTTCCAACGAAATCGTATGA